>PVHY01010871.1:0-20749 GCA_004024945.1 Uropsilus gracilis
GGACCAGGCTTATTCATTTGAGAATCCCAATGTTAGCACAGTGCACCCATTTATCAAAGATATTCAACAAATGTTTGCTGAATGAATAACCCAATGTGTTTCCTTTCAGCTTTCACTGCCAAGAAACTCAGAGCCAAATCCAGTTACCCAGTATAGTAATTAGCTCATCCCAGGTGCCTGGTAACATCTGCTCCCTGTTTCTTTGAGATGGTCTCTGTTCTCTTTTTAGCCATAATTGTCCTATTCTACATTAGGTTTAATTTGCATGCTCTTTTAAATCCCTTTGAAAGAAGGTGGGGTATTAATTTTTAATATATCAATAGATATATAAGTTCCTCAAAAGGTACCTGTGTCACACCTATAACATAAGGGTAAGGGGGGAATATACTGAGGAATACACTACAGGTTTAAGTAAAATGGCCTATACTTTCTCATATTTCTTAAATAGAAACAAAGAGTACCATGAGGGAATTCCTACTCAGATGAAATGCCATTCATTCAAAAAGTAGTTACTGAGCATCTATTTTGGGGGGAGGCATCCTGGGTGATGTGTGTGATGAAATGATTAAGATCCCAGAAATAAAACCACAGAGACACATACAAATAAATGTTTCTATATGTCAGGAAAGCAATAGTAACTGCAGTGTGAGTTAGATGAGACCTGCACATAAATACAATTTTGCAAATTATAAAGTGTCCATGTTTTTCTTAAAGATACAGAAGATATACAAAGTATTTTTACCTGGTTGGGATCTGAAAAGGATTCAAAGCAGCCATACCATCTGACCTGAGTCTACAGGAGAAATAGGACTTAGATATGTAGAGAGAGCTGAGCAGAGGCAACCATTCTAGGGCAAAAAAATAACCAGAGAAAGTAGAATAAACTGATTTGGCTGAATGATAGCTAACACTGGAATACTTGCTGTTTTCTTACTATGTCCTAGGCATTATACTATTAAGTTCTGGTTTTATTTGTTTTGAGTCAACATTAGTTTCCAACTGTTTATCATCCAGAGACATAGGACCACACCCTTCAGGTGTATGTTATCAATCAACACCCACCACCATGACACCCATATTCTTCAACCACCATCCACTGTGCACCCTATTCAAGGTGCTAGTCCCTTCCCTCTCCCACTCTGGTAGTCTCAAAGTCCATGGTCAAATTCCTAGTACTTGTCATTGGTTTGGTTTTATCAGACCCCTTGTTTTGTTCCTCTGTATTACACATGACACCACCTGTTATTTATCTTACTCCTTCTGATTTACTTTGCATAGCATAATCCCCTCCCGTACCATGCAAGTCATCACAAATGGAAAGGGTTTATTTTTATAGTTGAGCAGTATTCCATTGTGTATTTGTACCACATCTTCCTTACTCATCTGTTTGGGGGCAGTTAGATTGCCTCCATACCTTCACTCTTGTAACTAGTGTTGCAAGGAACACAGGAATGCATACATTCCTTCAAATGACTGTTCTTGCATTTCTTGGGCAGATCTTGGAGTTGTTGGATCCTATGATAGATTTATTTTAATATTTTGATAAATCTATTTCCATAGAAGTTGGACCATTTAGTTCACAATGTATTTGGGTTCTTTTTTCTCCACAACCTTGTCAACACTTGTTTCTGCTCCTTTTGATATGGGCCATTCTCACAGGTGTTAGATGATATCTTATTGTGGTTTTGATTTGCGTTTCCCTGACAGTAACTGATGGTGAGCTTTTTTTTTTTCCCCCATGTGCCTGTTGGCCATCTGTTTGTCTTCCTTGGAAAACTGCCTGTTTAGCTCTCCTGCCCATTTTTTGATTGAGTTATGTTTTCTTTTTATTGAGGTGTATTAGTTCTCTGTAGATCTTGGATAGCAGCCCCTTGTTAGATGTATGTTGTGCAAATATCTTCTCGCATTCAGTAGGGTGTTTTTGTTTTAGCGGTAGTTTCTTTCACTGTGTAAAAGCTTTTTAGTTTGACATAGTGCTACTTGTTTATCATCTATTTTATTCCTCTTGCTGCTGCAAACAAATTCAAAAAGACATCACTAAAGCCTACATTTTGTGTTTCACCTATGTTTTCACCTGTGTATTTTATGATTTCAGGTCTTACATGCAAGTCCTTAAACTATTTTGAGTTACTTTTTTTGTGTATAGTGTGACATAGTGGCCTAAAGGCTTTTCCCCCCCAATCTTCAAATAATCCCTTGTGTGAAGAAGATGAAAATAGTGAAACTTAGAAGTGACTTGCTCAAGGTCACATAACTGGCAAGTTCAGAGCTGAGGTTCAATCAAGCCTTCTTAGCTTTTATGCTTAAAAGCTGCCAAAACCAACTCAGGAAGCAAAGATCTGTACTTGGGAATTGAATGAGATGAGACTAGAAGGCAGGATAGGAAAGGATAATAAAAGATTTCCAAGTCAGGGTAAATAGTGCAACCTTGATTCTTTTACAAATGCAGAGCAACTGATGTGTTTTTAAGATGAGAAAAAGTGACATATTTTCTAGGCATTAAGTAACTAGTGTAGGAATTAAATAAATGGATGTATTTTTTAAAGTAGATTAGTCAAGTAGGTAATGAATTGGAGGAAGAGGTTGGAAGAATGAAACCAAAAGATCCCAAAACTCAAAAGAAGTAATGAGTCCTTGACTAGCACAATGACCCTGAGAAAGAAAAGGAAAAGCAAGCATGGAGACTGATCAGACACTGTGTAATGACACACACTTGAGCAACTGGAGGGATAGTCATGTCATTCAGAGAAAGCAGGGATGAAATAAATGTGGTAACAAGGAGTGTGGGAGAAGAGAGATTCAGGGGATGGCTGGGCTCCTGTGGTGCTGTTCTGCTCTTCAGTGGATGAGAACTCAAGAGAAATGTTGGAGAGTGAGCATAGAATAGGCATCAGTCACATAGAAGAAAATCATCAAAACTATGACATAAAGAAAACTACCAAGACTAAGTGTGTAAAGATAAAAGGTTCTTAGTCATGACAAACATGATGTAAGAGAAAAGACAAGGAATCAAAGTTGTCAGGAGTTGTGAATGAAATAAAAAAGAAAGGTGGTTTAAGGCAAAGGGAAACTTGGGGTGGGAGGAGGCAATCAGACAAAGCTTTGGGAAAGAGAAATCACAAATGGTCATTTGACCTAGCCAGTGAAAAAGTTATCATGGGGACAGTGAGAACAGGTGAAAAGGCTGGAGCCACTTAGGAAACAGCTGAGAATGGTAGAGCTGATGAAGTGTAATACAGATCAAGGACTGCAAAGTCAGATACAAAGGGGCCAAATAACATGCAAGAATGAAACAGATTGAGTATGAAATCACAAAGTCCTCTGGGTCTTTCTAATACTTCCCATACTTTTACAGAAGCATTTGTACAAATGTTTTTGTATCTAAGGAAAACAAGACTGCAAGTTATGATAAATGGTAGGTGATCATTCATCTTAGTGTTGGAGACAATAGGGAATAGCGGGGCCTCCAGTTAACTAACGAATGTATACTCTCCTAAAGGCACAAAGAGATGGTTGTCAGAAGCCAATGTCCAGAGTAGCCAGTTCCCTAAAGTGTTTAAAGGGAGAGAAGAGAGAAGTAGAGATTTTTCTACAAATCTCCCATTTTTAAATATTTGGGATGAAAGCATGATATAACCAATGAAACAGGTTTACAGGGAGAAGCCAATTCTTTGCCCGTCATTCTGAAACCTCCTGAATCCAGTAGGCTTTCATCATGAGACAATAAAAGAACAAAAGTGGCAAATGATGGATTTCACAGGATAGCTGAATTGAGGAGGAGTTTGCCAGTTTTGTGTTAGGTGGTTAGCTAGTTCATTTTAGGATTATGAAAAACTGTATTTTTGATAGGGCAGGAAGACAGCCTAATGATTAACAAGAAGAGGTTGACGTTACATGAAACGAAGTGCAGACTAAAACAAGGAAACTTCATTTTATTTTGTCCAGTTTTACTTACATTGTTTAAAATGACTAATCAGGGAGAGAAAGCACTTTGTGGCACATACTTTAGAAGTTTCTGCTCAACAAGAAATTACAGTCATATGACACATGCTATTATAACCGCATTTTGTCAAGGGGCAGATTCTTTGCAAGATCCTTGAAAACGCCACAGAAAAGACAGGGCCCACTGGCAGCCAGAGCAATTTCATTATTAAAACAAGTGTTCCTGTGTTTGTTACATGCCAGTGGGGCTGTTACTGTAGATAAAGGCTATGCCAAACAGCAGCTAGCCTCCTTCCTCTTAAACAATGGACACCCCCTTCCAGGAAAAGGAACTTTGACTTGGCATGCAAAGCTCCTAAGGTTCTCATCATTGAAAGCTAATTAATGTCTTGAGTGCAGCACACATACATCCGCCAGCATGTGCCCAAATGTCTGGATAAAGCTACTACTTTCAGCTCAGCTCAGCACAGGGGAAGGGAAGCAAAAGAGAGCCACTGACAATGTCCAGATTTCAGAATCCAGGGCACAGGAACACAATCTCAGGCTGCTGCCTGGCACTGGGTTCTGAAGTCACTGATACCTCCACTGCCAGAGCAGACTAAGGCAACTCAAAGTAGGTGAAGAGATTATCAAAATAGTTCTGTGTATCTTCCAACTCAGTAACACCGATGGTTTTTTTTTCCTTAAAGAAAAGGTATGACTAAATGGAAAGGAAAGCATAATTCCTAAATACCTTTCAAAATCCTCTAAAGGAATCACTTTTCTCTACTACGTCTGTCTGTATATTGCTACTCTGCCACTGTTCAGTACTGTGCTTCCAAGGCCACACAGGATTGGTCCCACACAATAAGACCAAATTATTCTCCATTATTCCCCAGATAGATCCTTTTGCTCTTACCGGGTAGTTACAGTTACCTTTGAATAGTGACATTCCACAAAGACACCATCTGTTTACTTATCAGACCAACAAAGAGTGCCTTATCACATACACACAGTGCTGGACAAGGTAGTGGGATCACTGGGGAGAGTGCCTGTCCTCACAATGCACACAGGGCTGCTCTTATACCTGACTCTCTGTCACATTCTCCTCCACAGAACACCTACCACCTTGCTCTCTGCCTACAAATTCTCCCCCACCCACCTCTAGAAGTAAACCTGTTTACTGATGGATTCAACCATTTCTCTGAATAACTTCAGTTTTTAGCAGCTCCTATGAGCCTGCAAAAGGAATATAGCATCAACTCTTACACTATTGTTGCCTTGTGAATGCCACCTTATCTTCCAACTAAACTGTGAAACTCTTGAAAGAAATCACAATCTTAATTTCTTCTCTGCCATTCATGTGGTCTAACACAGATAACCATACATTTTAAGAACATGCAACAAATGACTACTATGCAAATGGATTTAAAAGTAGTTTATTTGTGCTTTGCATTAGTCTCCCATGAGCTCTGTAACAAATTACCCCTACCTTGGTGCCTTAAAACAACATGAGTCTATTCTTTCTCAGCTGTAGAGGATAAAAAGTAGAAAGTCAGCATCACTGGACCAAAATTTAAGTATTCACTGGCCCACAATAACTCTGGAGGCCCTAAGAGAGAATCTGTTCTTACTCCTTCCAATTTTCCTTGGCTGTCAATACCTCTGGAGGCCCTAGGGGAGAATCTGTCCCTTGCTTCCTCCAGTTTTCCTTGACTGTGTCCACACCATTCAATCTCAGCCTCTATGGTTGTATATCACCTCCTCCTTTATCTGCATGAAGCCTCTTCTACTTCTTCTAAGGATATTCACATTTGTACCACCATATTCACACCATTCACACCACCATATAGACATTCACACCACCATATAGTCCAGGGTAATCTCCTTATTTTGTTTCCTAACTCATTCATAACTAAATTTTTTTCCACATAAGGTAACATTTAGAAATTCTAGATGTTAGGGGCTGACATCTTTGGGGACCATTATTCAGCCTACTTGATTTAGAGTTCAGCCCTTTGATTCATAAAACAAACCTATAAGACTATTAAAGGATATTATCTCTCATATTTCTTATCCAGAAAATAGCAAATAGCCAATATCCAAGAATCAAAAAATAATGCAAAGTAGGTATCACAGCTTGCCAGTATGAAAAATAACGAAGTTAAAAATTGCCAAAAGGATTCACTACTATGAAAGAAATAGTTTGAAATGAGTCCAAATTGTTGATACTGTTTTCTAGAATATATACAGCAAGGGAAGATTGTCTCAAAATAAGCTAGCTGAAAAGACCATGAATTTGAGTTAATTTTTTTTTCTGGGAAGGAATATTTCTAAGTGACTTTCAACCACAAAACCAATCTTTTCCCACCCCAAACTTGGGGTGGAAATAAATATTATTCCCTTTGTTAAGAAAGGAAGACAATTACGACCAGGTGAATCAGAGGCTGATTGTGTACAGTGCAGAGAGGAACCTAGCATGACAAGAGAATGACCTGACCAGTGAACTTGATACAGGATAGTGGTGCAGTTGAAAATTGTACGGTGCCAAAATACCCTGGTGGGTGGAGTCTGAGAGAAAGACCCGCATGAGAGAAAATGGGAAGTGGGAAGAGAGGGTGTATTAGAAGGGAGGAGAGAGAAAAGAGGAAAAAAGAAAAGGAAGGGGAGAGATGAGAATGGCAGACTGATAGAACAGGCCCACTGATAGAACAGGAGCACCATCTTGGACATGTGTCTTTAGAACCTTTGAGACTGAAAATGGTGACTGGGGGAAGATAACTGGCCACTTGTGGCATTAAGGACTTTTTTCATTTTCCTGGTTAATTTCCCTTGTTAATAAAAAACCCTGTTGTTTAAATTGCATTTGTCTGGCAATTGTTTCGCACAAGTGATGCAGACTTGTGGCTTGTTGCTTAGCGGCTTCTGCCCCTTTTGACCCGATTTCAAACTTACTGTGTGTTCAGAAGCTAAGTCAAATCCCTAAGACAGTGGAAGATTCGGCCTACCCAACGCAGACCTCTAGAAGTTACTGCATCAAGTCTGAATATAGATTTAAAGGAGACAACCATCTGGCAAGTATGGTCGAAAGAGCAGCAAAGTTCTCGGTTTTTTTTGGTTGAGTCTTAGTAAAACAATTAAACGTTATGCAAATGCAGAGGTAGTTTTTAAAGCCCCTGCCACATGTTTATGAAAAGACAAACACCAGGTGGCATGAAATCCTGCAACAACTTTCTGATGAGAAGCTATTACTGGTCAAACCAAGCCAGGGGAGCTGTTGAAATGTTAATTCTGTAGGCTTTGTAAACACCGTTATCATTTTCCCATAGCAGGATTTAAGTATCCTCAAATACAGCCTTTATTTGTAAGATTCTAATGAAAGAATTCCATTCATGAACTAGAATAAAAATACAAAGCCCCAGGTGCACGCACCATCACCCAGCCAAGCTCCAGGTTCCCCCAGTGAACAGGTGCAGGGATGGGCAGCTCAGGAGCCCACAGGTATCGCCACAGTAGATCCGGTGGAGGTAATGATTACCCCCAATCACCAAGAACAGGGCATGGATTGTCTCTATGCTTGGCGATAAGGCAAAGAAGTACACAACACATTTTAAAAATAATTTCAACAATAGAACTTTTTCAGTATTTCTCAGAAGAAATTTTCACTTATCTAGAAATTTCTCTGAGGAGAAATATCTTCTCTCCCTAAGAAGGTGGATCAGATGCAAGCCTACACTCTCCACAGTGTGACTCTAGGCAATTTTCTCCAACAGAAGACCCCAATGGACTTCCCAGGACCTCGTTCCAGTGTGGGTTTTAAATCATGTTCACCTCATACCATATTAACAGTTTATCTCCCCCTCTTTATGCTCAGTCTTGGAACAAGAAACATAAACATCCTTCAGGGAGGCAGCTTTGTTTGTCCAGACCCTGTCCCCTGAAAAGTTATGTTCAGCAGGAACTGAAAACAACCAGTGCTGCTTTTGTTTTCATTGATTCCAGTGACATTTTGAAAATGGAACACCTAAGCCAAACCAAATCCCAGACCTCACTCTGACTGAAATCCGAATGAGGAACTGCACAGGGAACATTAAAAACTCAATTGTCTCTGGCTACCACTGAAAGAAAAGCAGAGATTAAAATTGGCAACAATTTACTTCCTACAAACATGCTTTGTTCCCAGCTAACTTGTCAGCTCACACACACACACACACACACACACACATACACACACACACAAAACCCACCTTCTGTACAAGCAGCTGTCTCATTCAAGATGCTTGACGGCTTTCACGGTCATCAAGCCGAATGGGCAAATGGGTTACCGGAATCCAGTCCCAAGACCCTTGCTCGAAAACCCTGGCCTCTTCCTGGTATGTCTTTCTTCTAATTTGATAACTTGCATTTTTCAACAAATAGTCAGAAAATGTCATGCTCTTTGTGGAATCCCCTCATCATTTTGTTTCCCAGAAGCCTGTGGAAAAAAACCAGCCCCAAAGGCAAAACAGAGGAGGTCTCTGAAGTTTCCAGTTCTTAATCCTAATTCTTGCTCTTCGCTGCTCTGAGCTAATTTAGTCAATGTCTTTATGTTTTTGAATGTTTTCTTAGTGAGTTCAGCAACTTGCAGTGACCACTCTAAGCTAGTTTGCTGAAGAGCAAGCAAATCAAAATTATGGCAAACCATTTTGCAAACATAAAGTGGCTGATGAATTAACCATTATGGCTTTCCCAATGAGCCAGTAAATAAACTGATGACACATCTGAGATGCCTCATTATTTCTTGGATTATCTAAAGAGGGACTGTCAACCCAACCTCAACATGAATATAACATACACTGCTGTACAGACTGGAGAACAGATGGACGCTGGCTGAAAATAAGGAGCCCCTTTACTTTGCTCTTCTTGATTCAACTTTGCTCATATCTCTCCACCCACTTGGAATGATTTCACTTGTCTTTTCCTCCTATTTTACAGATCTGAGAACTTGTACACTCATTTATGTAAAGCCCAAACTTCACTGTTGTAAATTCCAAGTGCTCAGAATTCATAGACATAATTCTTCATTCTGAAATGCATCAGCTGTGACCTAGGGTATGTTACTTGGCATCTCTGGCCCTTAATAGTCACAATAATTCTTTCAGAGCACTTTTCCATGCTGGTAAATTTTGGCATGGACTTTAGGAAACCAGTGAAGGTTAAAACACTACAGTTAGTGTGCAGCAGTCTGTTTAAGTCCATTTGCCAGAATCTTGGATTCTTTCCTGACAGAGAATACATAGGAAATAGCAACATCATAAAGAATTAGTTTTTGAATATGTATCATGTAGCAGGTAATATTCCATAGCTGTTATGGGTTGAATTATTTCTCCTCAAAATAGATATATTAAAGTCCTAACCCCCTAGTTCTTCAGAATGTGATGTCGGTGGAGACAGTTTCTTAAAATGGATAATATAGTTTAATGAAGTAATTAAGGTGGGCCCCAATCCAATATGACCAATGTCCTTAGAAGAAAAGGAGATCAGAACACAGAGTTCTACAGAGGGCTGATGATGATGAGGGCAGCCATTCACAAAATGCCTTCAGAAGAAAACAATATTGTGATCGTGGTTTAAAGTTCTGTTGTTTAGTACAGTCCCTCCCTAGTGAAAGGACGCTGCCACGAGAAAGAAAGAGACTAATGGATTTAGTACAGACTAGCAAACAACAAAGAGTGGGGTTTGAGAAAATGGAAGGGGCACCAGAGGGAGGAAGGGGGGGAGGTATCCCAAGAACCATTGATTGAGGTTGTGATTTAAAGAATAAAAATAAATTTTTTAAAAATTTCTGTTGTTTAAGCCACTCAGTCTGTGGAACTTCAATATGGTAGCCCCAGCCAAACTAACACAAAAGTTATTCTCTCTCACTTTCCAAGACACCAACCAACTAAAATGTGTATATAATTTAAAACTTAAAAATCTAAAAATCTTAATAAATTATGCTCAATGCTTTTAAACACAAACAAAAGAGATAATTTTTAGATATTGTTTACATTTCTTCTTACTCTCATTAGCCTATTTCCCATTCTTTTTTTTTTCCCCTATGAGATTATATCCTTTGAAATCATGAATGAGTAGAGAATCATTTCCTGCTTATATCAGAACAGGTTAACTCGTGTTGCAGTAATGAAGAATCCAAAAATCTCAGAGGCTTTAACAATTAAGTTTAAGCTCTTATACTAAATAAGCAGGCAACTGTCCCCTGACATCTCACTAGTCTCACTTTACCCACTTGAGGGGTATAACAGGGTAGAAGAGGATGGAAATAGGGCGACTCTCTCACTGGTGCTGTCACTCTTCTTACCTGGAAGAGTCACAAGCTACTTTCACTAATACTCTGCTGCACTGAATACATCACCTGGCCCTGGCTGTCTTCAAGGAGAAAAGCCAGAGTATCAGTGAGCATTTGTTGCCACGGGACCTTGGGGTAAAGATTACAAAATTCCTACCCCACTGATGTTAACAGCAGTAAGGGAGGAAGTCCTAAGTATTGAAAGTGTCCAAAAATGACACCTTTAGCTTGATAATTTATACATGAAACTAAAATAAGAACATGCACTTTGGAATCAAACCAATACCCTCCATTTAAGCTAAGAGTTTTAGATTTTTCCATATCTATGTTTATTCACCTGCAACTCTCTCATAATATTTTGAAGGAATTAAGTAACCTTTCTAAGTTACTCTCCACATGCCTCAAAGCACATGCTTTTCCCCTGTTCGCTTCTTTGAAACTAATATCCATTGGGTAGATAAGCTACCCAAAGGACACGAAAACACTAATTAAAAAGACACCTGTCTGTGCATGTTTCTTGCAGCTCTGTTTACAGTTGCCAAGATGTGGAAACAACCCAAATGCCCCAAAATTGATGAATGGCCAAAATAAATGTGGTATATGTATACAATGGAATATTATGCATCAATCAAAGAAGACAAACATGTCATTTGCAGCAACATGGATGGAGCTAGAAGGAATCATATTAGCAGAATTAAGCCCATATTAGCAGAAATAAGCCAGAAAGAAAAAGAGAAATATGGAATAGTCTCACTTATATAAAGGATATAGGAAAAAACAAAGAGATAAGAAAAATTTAAAACTTAAAAATTTAAAATTTAAAACTGCCAACAGAGCCAAACCACAGAGCAGGAGAGGGGGAGGATGGAAGATTAAGGTTGACAGGTGTTGGGGAGTTGGGGGAACCTTGGAGTAGGCAATGATGTTTTTTATATATATATGTATATATAATGCTATATATTATGCTATATATTATACTATATATTATATATAGTAGTGGTATTATATATGTATATATTACATATAGTAGTGGTATTATATATGTGTATATATACAAATGTATATATATGTAAATATATATATATAATACCACCACTACTCAACTACAAAAATCACCAACACCACCAAACTCTGTCAAGAATGTATATTGGTAGAAACACTCATTGTTCCTGGGGATGTAAAAAGGTACACTTGCTTTGAAAATAAATAAAAAATATCCAGAGTAATTTATTGTTTCACCCAATTTCATATTAATCTATAACACTTAGCTTTTCACCAGTGCCCATACAAGGTTTCACCTTTCCCAAGTCACCAGATACCTACCTTCCAGAGAATCTCAATCCTGAGACTCGTGTGCTGTCAGGATACATCCCTTCCTGGCATAGTCCATGCTCTGCTATATATTCCCTGTTTTCTCTCTTCTTTCTCCCTGGATCTACCCACCCCTCTCAAGTCCTATGCTACCTCAGACTACAAGTTCTAGGCTGTCAAATGAGGCCAAATTAATTTAATGCATGAGACGATGATGGTGGTGATTCTATGTCTTCTCCAGTGTTCATCCTGGAGTTGTTTTCTCTATGCACAGGGAAAGTCAATGTCGCTACATATGAGTCACATGACCACTCTATCCCTCCAGTTTGCCTGAATTGGAGGAGGAAATGGAAGTGGCACAGCAACCTACCTGTTCACCCCTCCCTCCCTTAGCAGGGAATTAGAGATTCAGGACATCTGCGTAATTTGAGTCATTAACTCCTTTTAAATTGGGGTTACAGGGCAGGACTGGTCAAGACAGGCATTAAACCAGTCTGTCTCCTCTGCAAATAAGTAAGTGCTGCCACCCCTTTGTCTTTTCACTTGTTACCATGTGTCCCCAAGACGCTAGTGGGGCCCAGTCACCCATACTTTTTTAATTTTTTTATTTTTAAGAAACTAGGTCTCACTATGTTGTGCAGGGTTGCCTCAAATCCATGGACTCAAGTGTCCCTAGCCTCAGCCTCCTAGGTAACTGGGATTACAGGCACACGCCACCATGCCTGGGCCATCGTACTCTTACCTGCTATGGACATCACACCCATTTCTCCCCAGCTTAGTATGAAAGCAGTTAGTATATTTGATGGGTGTGTTCGGTTTTTGAGTGTGCATATCTATTTGTTTTTATTGTATAGCAAGGTCATGAGTTCTGCCTTATTAACATTTATATAAGTGACCTGGGGCCACCAAGTTAAGCTAAATTAGAGCAGGGAAATATCATTCAACTTCACTTTATTATCGCTTCCAGATAATAGCTACTGCAGTTGTCACAGCATTATGCATTTGTATCATCCTTTCCAGTTTGAGAAAGCCCTTTTAGTACATTTTCGTTTGATTTCCCTAATATTGTTAGTGAAATCATATTATGGTGAAATTTCATCAGGTTACTGAGTTTTGGGGAAGTGAATGATACATAAGTTGAAATGTCACCCCTCACAGTGACAGCTGGCAATACCATACATCCTCTAAAATACAATTCTGTGTTCAGAACACATAGCAGGCTCTGAATTCAGACTGAGAGATCCAAAAAACACCAATGCTATGCCAACAAGTGTTTTCACATATGTGATCCGATAAAAACACAGCAAACCTACTGTGAAGATCTTCTATTTATTGATCACAGGACTGTAAAGAACTTGTATTTATTGGAATAGTTGTATGCTGTGTGAAGTGGATATGGTGGGGGTGCAAGGGCAGGCTGGAGTAAGAAATGAGTCCAGATAGACTCAAAGATAACTAGACGAATATTTGTTATTCCTGTTGAACTACCTAAAAAGTGAGGTTGAAAGGGATGAGACATTGATGGGGATTTTAGGTAGAACCAAAGTCAAATGCAAAATTATTTCATAATATCACAGTAGGATGGATCAATTAAAGGAAGGATGAAGAGTGAATCCACCAGCAGTGATGAGGTTGCTGGGGAGATTTCTACTCCACAGGAAATGATTCAGAGAACACCAACACTGGAGGAGCTCTTCTGAATCCTAACATCTGTCCTCCTAGTAAAGGTGGTGATGAAGGACAAGCCAAAGGAGACCTGAAAATGACTGAAATGACAGATGCAGAAGTACCAATGCACACTGACTCGCACATGAACAGTTACAGCAAAATATCCCAAGTCTGACTGAATTACATTTGTGCCAACTAAGGGAGCAGCTTAATAACGCCTCCTGTCAGAGATCTTTCCAGATGAAAGGACTAAAGACAGGCCCCAGTTGGAAGAACAATAAGGCAGGTAAAAACTTGCACTGAACAAAGAGCCCCATTCTTGTGATTGGCAAGTCACCGGTCACAGATCAGTAACACAGAGGCAGCCCCATTCCCTCTGTGACTCATGGTTCTCTCCAAGAAAGACTGTGCTCCCAGGATGTGAGTAGCTAGCTCAAATAATTGCAGGGTGCACTCTGCAACCAGACTAGGCTTTTTTTTTTTAAAGGGAAGATCACATCTTCCCTTAATCAGAGGATGGTTTTCATATGATCCAGTCAGACAACCCATGTATTTGACATCTCAGGCATATTCAAGAGGAGGGAAGGGACATTTTGAAAGGCAAATTTAGAAAAATAAGGTTCTAATAGAGTTGGTGAGATTTTTCTAAGAGGGCAAATATAGATTGAATAGCTAACATGGCACCATCATAGTATTAAGTCTTTGCCTGCTACATCTCAATTCTAAACACCTCTTGAAGTGGACTTTTCTCTTTTTTTTTAAATAAAGAAGTTGAAACACAGAGTGGTTAAGTCACTTGTCCAAGACTCATAGAACCATAATACAAACCCAGGTGTGTCTGGTGCAAAGTTGCTACTGTGTCACTACTCTAAAGTCTGACTTAAAAGTAGACTGGGAAGACTTTGGCATATAGATGATATGACTTTCAATAACATTTCTATCTTGTGATGTAAACTTGCATAATTATAATCTTATATCCCAGTATCCATCTTCCTCACAAGTCACACTGTTCAGCCATCAGGCATTCTTAAAATATTTCTACATGATCCTGGGATAAAGAGAGTTTAATTTTCTAAATCATTTGCTTGACAGGTAGGTGCTGGGAAGAGAAATTCATTCCCTCAGCCAATACTGGAGATCATCTTCCATCAAATCCCATGTAAAGAAATATGATGCAAAAATATAAGCTATTATGAATGATACAATGACTCGATGGTTTTAGCTAAAATATAACAGTTGTCCAGCAATTCATAGGTTTCAGTTACCACAAAGTGCTATGAATTCCTCTAATAGTCAACTTTACCTCTTGATTTAATTCCACCCAGTCTACCACATTCACCTACTAGCTGATGGAACTCTGGCTAAAACAGCACTTCATTCTGGAGCAGAGGTTGAAAAATGTTCTCAGTAAAGGATCAGATCACAAATATGTTCAACTTTACGGGCCAGATGATCGGCCACAAATCAGCTTTGCCACTGTTGCACAGAAGCAGCCACAGACGACATAGAAATGCATGCACATGACTGGTTCCAATAAATTTTTATCTACAAAAACAGGTGGCAGGTCAAATTTGGCCACAGATAATGTGGCTTCTCAACCCCTCTCGCTGACTAAAATAAATGACGATTTCATTCACCTTAATCAGATGTTCTGATGTCCCACCGTGTGGGTCACAGATGCTTTTCAAAGTCACAGGAGATCTGTGAACAGATACTGTAAATGTGCTAAGCATAACCAAATTTAACAGCTAAACTTAGAACTGTTAAAACAGCTAATGTGACAACACAATAACCACTGAGGAGGAAACCATGTTTAACTGGCTCCTTTCTCCGTCATCTTCTAGGGCTCCTACTATGCGGGAAAGCCATGTGCTTTCTTTTTGGTTATAAGTTTCAAACTTCCAGCCTGCTTTTCAAAGTCACCAGTGTTTTATAGTTCACATTCAAAGAAAACAGACTGCTAGTGAAAGTGTTTCTTTTGAAGAGAGTAGGAAATACAATGGTCTGTGATGGGAGCACTGGGTATGATCACCTGATGGGGGTTCTCCAATATTACCACAATTGAAAATTAATTTTTAAAAAAGAAAACTTTGTTTCATTTATTTTAAGTTCTAGGTCACTAGGAGAGCAAACAGATGCAGCTTAGTATAGCACCACATGCCACAATGAAGATTTTATAGTTCTCCAGTAAAGACAGGGAAGAA
Organism: Uropsilus gracilis; assembly: GCA_004024945.1. Lineage (NCBI taxonomy): Eukaryota > Metazoa > Chordata > Mammalia > Eulipotyphla > Talpidae > Uropsilus > Uropsilus gracilis. The sequence continues at coordinate 15,433 of PVHY01010871.1, forward strand.
ATGTATGGCACACCCTTTCCTCCTGCACCATCCTGCCTCTCCCGGGTCCTGTCCCATATGCATCTTTTGGAAAAAGTGAGAGAGAGAAGAAATTAGAGGTGGAAGTAGAGGTAGATCATAATTAGATAACTTCAACTCTTAATTCATTGTTTTTTTCCCCCCTTCCCCTGTTTCCCAACAGGGACACCAAAGAGCTACTGGAAGGTTCTACTAGGAAGCTATAGTTTCAACCAAAGGGAAACTGCAACTGTATTCTGAGTGTGAGATTATCACCCCTGGCTGATGACTTTTCTGTCCATTTCTTCCACTTCAGGCTATCCTTCAAGTCAGCCTCTGCAGATCTGACAGTTGCCAGGTTATTTCTATAGATTTCCTACTTCATTTGCATTTATTTTGCTTGCTTTTCAGTTTCAATAAACACTTTAATTAATCATATATTTTAAAGTGGTCGATCCTGTGCCATATTGCAAAGGGGTACAATTTTTTAAATCAACAAGGAAAAGAAAATCACTTATGGCCTCGTCAGCTGGAACATGTGGTATTTCCCATATAAAGGGGGATGGGAAAGAAATTCTTCAAATCAAGAATTCTATAAGTTTGCCTGGAAAAGTTCTGCTGTAAAAATTCTAAAAGATATAAAAGTAAATCTATCTCAAGCATGAACACCTCAGAGGGGTAAAAGGGTATCACTGGTACCCCAAAAACCTGCAGAGTTGGTATGTTGATCAACATCAGTTCGTGGCACAGAGAAAAAGTGACCCCTGAATTCCTCATTATTGAAATGAAGCAAACTAGGAAACATATAAAAGCGAAACACATGAGTCACAATCAGTTACCTTGATCAGCCCTGGTTTCCAATACAGACAGCTCTGGGCATCCCATGGATTTGGGTTTAAGCTCTGAGAGAAGGAGAAGGGTAGGTGTTGCCATTCCCCAGCTGTAAAAGAAATCTATGGAAGAAGTGGGAGGGTCATTCTAGCAGCTAAATATAGTGCCCTATACACGGGTTTCTTCCTCAGAGATTGCACAGTGGCTAAAGCATACATAACAACAGTGACAGGTGGCAAAGAGAGGATAAAATCACAAAAGCAATGATGGTCATTCTTGAGTATCTACTGTCAAAACAGGTCTTTGGTGAGCATTTTTACATGTGTTATACTTAATCCTCATTACCTATGAGATGAGTGGTATTGACCTCATATGACAGTTGGAAAACATTTTATGAATAAAAAAAATCTAGTTCAGGGTTACCTAGTTAAAAGGAAAAAATAAAAGGAAGATGTGGCATATTTACACAATGGGATATGATTCATCAATCAAAGAAGACAAATTTGTCATTCACAGCAACATGGATGGAGCTAGAAGGAATCATGTCAGCAGAAATAAGCTAGAAAGAAACAGAAATATTGGATGATCTCACTTATATGATGGATATAGGGAAAACAAATGGACAAAAGATACTTAAAACTGTCAACAGAACTGAAGCACAGAGCAAGAGAGGGGGAGGAGGGTAAAATCGGGGGAGGGATGGGTAGAAGAGATTAAGATGGTTCAAGGGTGATAATGTGGTGGGAGAAACTTGGGGTAGACAATGATGTTTTATGCATATATATATATATATACACACACACACACACATATGTGCAATTAATTTTTTTTAATTATATAAAGAAAAAAAAGGAAGTCGTTTCAGATTCAGATCTTTGTAAATCCAGAATTTAGGAGGAAACATTATTAGGGTTCATGTTTCCCTATGCTTTCAAAGAATCACAAAGTTGCCTGAATCTCAAGTTAACTACCACCAGTTACTGCCTGCAACACCACGACTGATGAGTCCCAGGGTTACTGCCTAGGCATAACTATCCAAAATCTCATACCTTTGCATTCACTTCCCACTGTTAGAGGAGCAAGACACATCCCTTCTGTTTCCAGATCTCTCCAACCTCCCCGTTGACAAAATTGAACAGGAAAATATTGGCAAAGTATTCTGGAAGTAGAGACACTGGGCTTCTTGCCCTGTGATAGAAAAGATCAGGAGCGAGTGGAATGGAGTTGCATTGCCAAAGGAGTCTCCTGCTTAGTCAGAGATGATCACTGCAGCAAAAGGGAATTCAGGAAAGGAGGTAGTTTCAGAATCCATGACAGAGAACTCACAATGTGGGAAGGGATAAGATAGAGACAATTCAATGGAAGTAGCTGGTGTAACTAAAGCCATAAATACATAAATGTTTTGATCACTATTTTGCCCTCTGACTATCTCCTTAAGGTCTCAGTATCTGATGAGGGACTTAGGAAAATTCAAATCCTGGACCTCTGCAGGAGAAAAGTATCATGTTGCCAAAGTCACTACCACAACCCATGCAGATACCTGTGCAGTAACACCTTGAATTAACTGTGCAAGAACTCTGGGCTCTGTTTTCCTTCGCAATGAAAAGTCCAACCTGACTGCTCTACTTTCCTTGTCCTAATGCTTCAGGAGAGCTTTCTGCTTTCGTGGCTTATTTAGCTAAAATGACTTGAGAAATTTTGGTTAATTTTTAACTTAATTTCAATTATCAAAGTTACATTCTTTTTTCCTACTGAGGACAATGACTTTCAATACTTATAGTCCTTTCTTATCTCCATATTTCTCCACACTGTGCTTAAATTGCTACCTTTGTTTTTCTATTTAGATATGTTCCATTGACTCCATACTTTTGAAAAGGAGAAATTAAGTTGTTCTATGACTCATCACTCATGAGCACACACTAGCATAAACTCACTTTTCTACTCATCTTCCCAATACAATTTTTTGCATTGAATCAATATTCAGTATTACCTTATTATGAGTATGCAGTATTTATTCATAGCAATATCATGTCATTTTTACATTTCATCCTGTAAACATTTTGTTTTGTTTAAACCTAGTAATATTTTTGTCCTTCCTTAGTTTTCCAGTGATCACTAATTCATCTGCAAACTCTCTACCAAAAGGAGTTATCTCCTTTTAATCTCCTTTGAAAGATGTCTCTTAGTTTCACATTTTGCTAGCAATACCCTTGCTCCTCCCAATTTCCCAAAGTCACAGAATGGCTGCTCTCTGGGCTTACTGCCCACTCCCATTCTAAGGTCACCTGCCAGTATCAGGCAAGGAGCTGAGCAGTGCATCTCATGAATCCATTCCAGCCAGCTCCATTCACTCTCTCCTGCCCCCAAAATACAAAGTACGGGTGCTCTTGTTGATGGTTCCATTTTCTCTCTGTTGAGCCAGATGCTATACTTAGCATATCAGAACCCCCCCCCCTTCCCTTTCCATATATGTCCCAGGCATGTGAGAGTAGGAGGCTGATGCATTCCAGATTCCAAAAGTCTCCCAGTGTCTCTATGGTCAGTCTGCCTGAGAGGAAAATAATGGAGAGATATCAAAATATAAATGTGTGGGAAGGGTTTCCAAGAAGTTATCCAAACCATTTCTGGAAACATCATTTCCTTAAACACAGGATGCCACAAAGAGAGAAAGGGGTTACATAAATTGTACTAAATTTAATTTCATGATGCCAATTTTTTTCCTCTTTTTAAACACAGTGCCTTTGCACTGTTCTCACTAGGGGTCTACATGAATTCTGTGTGAACCCGGTGCCCAAATATCCTTTCCAGGTCCATTGAACAAAATCATTTCTATGCCATTGCTCCATGCAGTACAGACTTCGGCTGCCTTCCTCAAATTGAAATATTAGATAATAACTGAACTGCTGAAAAAGTTTGGTTAGTGACACTTCCTGGAAGACCAAGCAAGAGAAAAGATAGCAATACTTGACCACATATTGCACAGAGAAAACCTACAGTGTAAGTCATAGCACATAGAGCACAACAATATCCATTACTCTATAAATGTTATACAGATACATACATGTGTGCTTGTATATATACAGATGTACACCATAGCATGAACTGCAAATCAGGCTTCATTGGCATCTTAATTACTAAAACATTCCAAGCAATAGTACTTCTGTCATATTGAGAATAAAGTAGCATTAAATTTCTATGATTGTGTTCCTCTGTTTTAAAAGAATTATATATAGCAATACAACTGATTTTATAGTTTCAGTATTGTTTTCACTTAAAGATAACTTTACATACAGTAAATTACATAAACCTTTCCTGGGCAGCTTGGTGAATATTTACAATATTTAAATATATTGTACCACATTAAAATAAAGAATATTTCTATCACCCAGAAAGTTCCACCTGGATGCCCAGTAGTTGCATTTTTATTGATAAACATTTTATTCTTTATCCTTTGGCAACTTTCTACTAATGCAAATATTTGATTAAACAGGACCTGATCATTTCAGAGAGAAAAGAAACTAACACTTATCAAGCAAACACAATTTGCAGAGCACTCTGACATTCCACACTAATCCTGTTGAGGAGGTGTGATTAGCATCTTTGGTAGTGAAGAATCTTGGGCTCTGAAAGTATAAGGCAACTTTCCAGTGTCTTACAGTTCATAAATGCTATCAAAACATATTCCTCTCACTTCATCACCTTGCCAGATAATACAGCTTACCATGCTTTGCACCCTGGGAGAGGTGTTTTTTAATTTTTTTTTTAGCCAACACTCTTTTGTTCATACCCAAAAAAAATATTGATAATGGATAAGTGAAATTGCTCAAAAATTAAAAACACCTATTAGTAACCATAAAAGTAGCTTTATCTATTCATTTACCTTAAAAATAACTTAAGGATAGGGAAAAAATAGTGTTTTGGGGATTCTGAAGAATGATTGGCAAAGTGGACAAGATCATAAATGCAAATTATATCATATTGTTCTCCAAAAAGAGTAAAAAGGAAGAATAGTATGCATTTGTTTATAAACCAATAAGAAATCACCAAAAGGTGAACAGAGAGACTTAGTCTCCTTACTTCCAGAGAAATATTTGGTGCTGGCTGGCAGAGGAAGGGCTGATCTCACTGCACATCCTTTTTGAATTAAATGAATGCACACATATGATCATATTGACCTACTGCTAATAAACTATGCTCCTCTCCAGGCCTTGACATGGGCAGGGAAGTAATGGAGATGAAGCAGACTCCACCACCTGCTTAGACTAGCATTAGTTTTGCACTTAACCATTTTACATTTTGAGCTTCCTCATAAGCTCATTTACATAACAGTTTTGTTTTTTGTTTTTTGTTTGTGTGTGTGTGTGTAAGTCCACAAACCACAGCATTCATCCTAGCTTGCTCAATGTTAGCATCTTTCCTCCCTGGAATGGTCAAGGTTCTGCTTCATCAACATTCTCATTAGTAGAAAGGTACCAATATGTGTTTACTT
>PVHY01010871.1:20849-50226 GCA_004024945.1 Uropsilus gracilis
GGTCCTTAAGTCCTCTAAGTTTTACTGTCTGCCTTTGTTCTGAAAAAAAAAAAAATGTGCATGCATACATATGTGTATGTAATGTGCTATAAAGACTCAAAGTTAGAGTCTTTACACTGGACCTAGGTATAGCGCAAATAATCAATGACTGACTAATCTGAAATGGGGTCAAAATGTTACAGAGCCATAATTGTCCATGCAGTGGTAGTCTCCAGGTCTCACAACTACTTCTATAATGACCCTCCTGACCCTTCCCCAAGTTCAACACTCAATTACAAACCACACAGTAAATTATATAGTTAAGGGTCAGATCTTTCAGATGCCAGTTTATTGCCAACACCAGACTTACACAGCTCCAAAATACGTATCTTTGGAGTTGTCCTTGGGGCTCAGAAACCAATGTAGATACGACACAGCAGAAGAGTTGAATGCATGTGAAAGGAGGGGAGAATGGAACTGTCTTTTTGAATCAGCATGAAGAATGAAACAGGGCTGTAGTTCTCCATGGGATTGTATGCACAGCTGAGGAGCATCCTCTTTCCTCTTAGGGATTCTGAATCAAATGATTATGAAGAAGGTTGAGAGAAGGAAATAGTGTGAAAGAAAACTAGAGGCAGAAAAAAATGCATGCAGTTTTGGGGGAGATCCAACCCTGGAAACATGGCCAGAATGTAATGAGAAAGACTTTTACTTAATATCATTTTCAGTTGGCCATATTTACCAAATACTTAATGCACTCACATGCCCTCTCCCATTGGAATATGGCGAAAGCAACTCTGAAGCTACAGATCATTACCTATATGTAATATTCTCCTGATTAGTCATTCTACCAAACAGCAGCAGGGAAACCCTCAATCACAGGAACTCAGCAGTCACCTGGGCTACTCAGTAGGGCTCTGCCCCTCATTTTAATCAAAAACTCTAGTTTCCAAACAATGCCATTTCTAACAACCATTTGACAAGGATTTATTGGTATCGTTGAGTCACTAAAAAATATTAACCAAATTCTACAGATGCTCCATTAATCAAATTTTACCTCCACTTAACCAGACTAACAGGATGAAGCAACATTAAGAGCAATCATGTAAGTTATTGCCCTGTATTTCTTGAATCTGAAAAGAGTACTCAGCAATGAAGCCAAGACAAGTGGCCCCAACTGGGACATGTGGTTAGACCTAACATTTTCCCTCCATAAAATTCACTGACTAATGGCCAGCCATAGGCTGATTGACAGAATCTGGAGCCCAACACCTGAGCTTTGTGCAATAAGAAATTCACTTGTCTTCACCCCCTAGTCACGTTGCTGTCCATTGCATTTGTTATTAGAATTAAGTATTTAAATAGGAAATATTAGGTAAACTGATAAAATCAAAGAAAGGTATTTTCTGAAAAAAAAGGTACTTTCTGAATATCTCTGGAGACTCAAAGTACCTTGCTTTAAATTGTGTTATCCATATAGGTGACGGTAAGGCAACTGTAAAGGGTTGGAAGAAAAATATACTAAAACTTCAATCTAAACACAGACTGCACTCAGTTTATTTTACAAGTGTTTTAAAGATTTTATTCCACTTTAGAGAAATTAAAACTGAATGTTGTAAATGATAAATCACAGACTGGTTTTCTATAAGAATGAGAACATTGAACTTCAAACAATGAACTCATAGTAGCGAAAAGTTGGATCTTACAGAAAAAGATAGTCCATGTATTTCAAATTTAAAATAAAAGGCTGTGTTTTGTGTGTGTGTGTGTGTGTGGTTGTGTATTAAAGTTCCAGCTTTAACAGACTTATTAATTAACCATTGTGCTATTGATTCTTTACATTTGCCAAAATTACAGCAGGCCAGTTGTTTCAAACCAGGTCTTAGAGTGACAGGTAGTCTTGTCAATATAGGATGTGATATTGCAGCTAAAGTCCAACTCATTGAACACATTTTATTTATATCATAAATCTGGGAAGAATGAAACTAAAGACATCCGCCATTTTACAAACAATCCTTCTTAGTAATGTAAACATACGAGTTTATTTAGCTGTAGCATCCTACCATAACCAAATGATGGCACAATAGCAATTAAATAGAAAATTATAGAATTTTTATAGAAGCTAGGTGTGGTGGCATGCACCTATAATCCAAGTGCTGTGAGGCAAGAGAACAGGGATCACTTGAGTTTCTGGGTTCAAGATTACCCCAGGAAATGTAACGAGACCTGGTTTTTGAAAAAGCAGCTGGACACGATGGTGGCACCTGTGATCCCAGCTACCTGGGAGGGTGAGGTTGGGGATCGCTTGAGTCCACGGTATCAGGACTATCCTGGGCAACACAGCAAGACTTAGTCTCAAAAAAAAAATTTATAGAAAACTAAAAGGGAAAACACATCTGCCTGCCTCCTCCAGTACCTGATGCACAGATAGACTTGAGACTTAGCAGGTATCCTCAGTACTCAAAGACTTGAGCCAAAAATGAGTAAGGACTCCTGACTCAACTAACTGCTTAAGGTCCTAGGACAGCAGTGTCAGTTCCATCGATTTAGATACTTCCCACAATAAGAGTTCAAAGATTTCTAGCACAAGCCCTGATGAGGAAAATTCAACCATGTTTAAGGAAATATAACTCCCTGTGATGAAAGAAATCAAATACCTCTAACCAACTTGAGTTATTGTCAGCAGAAACATGTATGGTAAAACATAACTGTTAATACAAATGCCTTCCTTGCTAGCACACTGGTGAAGAACCACCTAGAAGTAAATACCTGTTCTCATCCATATCCAGACCAACACCCTTTTCCATCATGTTGTCTGTATCCAGCTAAACCATTTTTTTTACTGTGTTCTTTTTCACTTTTTCATCACAAAGAATTCTTAGCTTCTTGTATCTGCCATTACTCAAGGCCTAAATATAGGTTTCCTCCCACTTATGATCTCAAATACATTTCTATCACTATTCCTATCTGTACTTTTGTTCTCGCACATCTCATAACTGAAGAAAAATCTTAAAGTACAATCCTTTCATATGACTTCTTTTGAATGGAATGTGTTCTGCTTAGGGTTTCCTCTCTTTCCACTCTCAAGGAGAAAGAAAAAGGTAGAACATTTAACCTTTACTACTCTAGCCCCTTCCTTATAATCCATGTATTACAATGTACTATAGATGATTTCCTTATCTTGTATTTATCACGAAGTACAATAAATTTTTATTTCATTATCTCTACCATAGATCTTAGAGGTCAGGTAGAATCTATATTGCAACGAGTTTGTACCTGGTTCATATAAATTCTTTACTAATATTTATTGAATCAACAGGTAGCTAAATGGTTGTTTGCTGATGTAACCACCATATTTTTCTGACAAAAGTACTTCCTGCCAGCGAGCTCCCAGAGAAGAGCGATGCTGTCATTCATTTGTGTTTTCAGGACAAATATTTGAAGAAAAACTGAATATCCTAAGGCACAGCTGACTGAGCCATGTGGTGGACTGCTTTGTTATTCAGTACCTCCTTCAAGAATTGTCTAAGTCTGGATTCTATGACCCATATTAAAAAAACAAAAAACAAAAAACAGGCAACAACAAGTGTTGCTGTGGATGTGGAGAAAAAGAAACACTTACACAGCTGGTGGGGGTGCTCATTTGTCCTGCACTATGCAAGACTGTGTGGAGGACTCTCAGACAACTGAAAGTGGAAATACCATTTGACCTAGCAATCCCACTACTGGGAATCTATCCAAAGAACACAAAAACACTAATTTATAAGGACACCTGTACTTGCATGTTTATTGCAGCACTATTTACAATAGCCAAGCTATGGAAACAACCCAAATGCCCCAAAAAGGATGAGTGGCTGAAAAAGATGTGGTATATTTACACAATGGAATATTATGCAGCAATCAAAGAATACAAACATATCATCTGCAGCAACATGGATGGAGCTAGAAGGAATCATGTTAGCAGAAATAAACCAGAAAGAAAATGAGAAATATGGGATGGTCTCACTTATTTGGGGGATATAGGAAAAATAAAACAAATGATTAAGAAAAAATTTAAACTGTCAAAAGAACTAAAGCATAGAACAAGAAAGGGGGAGGAGGGAGAAAACAGGGGAGTGAGAGGGTACTAAAGATGGTACACTGGTGATAAGGTGATGGGAGAACCTCGGGGTAGACAATGATGTAATATATATGTATATAGATATATATATATATGTGTAAACAATAAAAAGTAACTTAAGAAAAAATCAGTCTATATTCTACCTGAACCAAATCAAATGATTCAGCAGACATTCTCTGAACATGAAGAGTCTAGCTTGTGAAACAATGAATATCTAAACATTCCCAAGTGACAAAATTGTACATAAATTAAATAGTTTGCAACTGGGAATTATCCTTGTTGGGAAATTAGTGTCAGGACAATCCCAACTCATACGCTATTAAACCAATAAATAAATCCACTTACTGGAGCCATGGTTTCCTTACAGCATCACTGGAGATGAGTCAGGAGCAGAAAGGTCATCAGTATCAGAAAAGTAATCACTGATTTCCTGCACAGTTGAAAGCTGAGAAATGGGATTTGGAAAATAAACTTTACCACCCAAATATTCCTTTCCTCAGCTAATTTCCCATAAAGGTGCCCAATCAAGTGAAATGTGGTTACTCAAGCAAACTATGAAAAGCAAGATTTTCCTGTTTCCACTTTCAAATAGTAAAATAGCCATCTATAGGAAATAATTCACATGATTCAGAGTTAGGTAAATGTTCTATTGTTAGTGAGTCAACAAACATAGGATTGGCTATCTACCTATAAAGACAACCTGAAGGAATTTGAAGTACAGAATTGCAAAATAGAAATTAAAGCTAACCCTACTGAGAATTTACTGTTGACCAAGTCATACAGCAACTGTATAGATCTTACTGAGTCTCCATGGTAACCCAGAAGGTAGATTTTATTATTATCACTATAAATAAGAAAACTGACATCCAGAGAAGTTAATAACTTTCCCAATATCACACCTTATGTCAAAGATAAAGCTGGGATTCAATCCCAGAGAGATAAAAAAGGTAAAAATACAAGCCAATCATTTAACAGCTGAGTCTATAAAGCAGAGAGATATAAGGGAACACTGAGAAAGTTCATTTGGAATTAAAGGAATATGAAATACAAATAACACTTTCAATTCCATGCAGTTCAATCAGAAAATTGTCCCATGCTCTATATATTGGAGGAAATATAAGCCATCTGAAGCCAAATGAGAAAAGAGTATAGAATGTTAGCAATGTCTTCCTCAAGGTCTATTCCCAAGAAAGTCCAGTTTTTCAGACTTGATTTCCAGTCACTGGTTCTTGAAAGCTCTGAAAAGGAGACCTTTTCAATCCCTTATTAGCTTCTGAAAAGAAACAGCTTCCTTACTGATCTTTTTACATTTGCTGAGTAACAAAAATCACAAAAGATCAGTCTTTCCTCATGATTCACCCACTACCCAAAAGCCAGCAGCTTAAATAGCTATTCTTTTCACTGACACTGTTCTTCTTGAGAAAAAGATGTGGTATATTTACACAATGGAATATTATGCATCAATCAAAGAAGACAAACATGTCATTTGCAGCAACATGGATGAAGCTAAAAGGAATCATATCAGTGGGGGAAAAAGCCAGAAAGAAAAAAAGAAATATGGGATGGTCTCACTTATATGAGGGCCATAAAGGCAAACAAACAAATGGACAAGAAAAATTTAAAACTGCCAACAAAGGGAGGAGGGTAAAATCAGGGGAGGGATGAGCACAAGAGATTAAGATGGTACCCCAGTGATAAGGCGATGGAAGAATCTTGGGGTAGACAATGAAAAGTAATATGTATCTATATATGTGTGCATATGCATATATGCTTGTGTACAATTAAGAAAAAAAATTTTAAAAGATCAAATGCTAATGCATTCTCTGGATTGTCCTTAGCAGGTGGATTTATGTTCAAATAGTCCTTTCCCTACAGTAAGGGCAATTTTACCTGCACCTGAATCTAGCCAGCATGTTACCCGTGCCATCAAGCTCACCTATGGAGTAGCACTAAGTAATGCACCTGTAATCTTTTCTTTGCTCCAGGTGTTCTGATGAACTAGCTTATCCTTGAGCTTCTCTGTGGGAACTGTGTCCTGGACATGGATTAAACAATTACAGTAATGCTTCTAGATCTCTCTTACCAGAAATATTCTTTATACAGCTGGATCAAAACTCAGTCCCACCTGACTTGCCTCAACCCCAAGCTGCATAGTAACTTCCCATCACTGTTCTTAAAAGCAGACTCCATTTTGAAGTTGATAGTCAAAGGCAGGAACTACATTCGAAACTTGGAGTCAAAAAAGTCAAGGTAAGAAAGACTACAGAAAGTGCAAGAGATCTGGAGTAAATGAGTCACTTCCTTTGATGCTTAATCTTACATATCAACTTTACTGGGCCATGAGGTGCACAGATATTTCGTCAAACATTTTTCTGGGTCTTTCAGTAAAGTTGTTTTGGATGAGATTTAAATTGGTAGTCTCAGGAATGTAGATTGCTCTCCCTAGTGTAAATAGGTCTCATCTAGAGAATGAAGCAAAAAGATTGACCATTTCCTGAGCAAGAGAATTCTTCTGCTTTTAGATTCAAACAGAAATATTCACTCTTTTGGGTCTCAGGCCTGCTAGCCTTAGGACCATAAATAGTTCTCCTGGCCTTTAGTCCAACAGATTTAGATAGAACTAAACCATTGACCGCCCTAGGTCTCCAACTTGCTGACTCACTTCTATAAGCACATGAGTCAAGTCCTCATAAATCCTTTATATGCATACATACATATATGTGTATAAAGGTAGAGATAAATATAGATATCTTCTATTGGTTCTGGAGAAATCTTTTTTTTTTTTTTTTTCTGAAGAAACCTGACTAATGTGTTTATTTTTCATTGTAGCCTCTTTCATCCTCGACCACACTTTTCGGCCTACCCACCACTGAATCTGAAGTTCAGAATCCCTTTGGACCACAACTTCCCATTCCTTCAGTTCCCTCAGTCCTTTACAACCGATACACCTCTTTGACTCATTCAGACCTCCCATCTTTGACCAATTTCTTCATTGAGGATAATATAAGGAACCAAGGCCTATACTACCAACCCAGGCCTCAGATCCATCACATAGCAGCTCTTGAGTGGCTCAGTTCCTGAGACTAGAGCACTCACATTTGTCTAGCAAAGCCAAATTCCGAATGAATCTAGCTGTCTGATTTTTTCACATTTAAAACCAGGTTGCTCGGTACTCCTAACTCAGAGGAAAAAAAAAATCACACATATTGATGTCCCTACAAATTTTTGGCTTTACTGAAACCAGACTCTAGTTTCTCCTACTTTTATGCTTGATCCAAAATTCTTATTCACTGAGAATGATTCTCTCATTCTCTGACTCTTCTCTCACCTACCTCGGTTCATCTTCCAGCCTCTTTGTATATATTCTTCTTTTATAAACTCAACCACCACTGGGTCTTTAGCAACCACAGTAACCTGACAACTCACTTGATTTGTTATAGCCAGCACTGGTCTTTCTCTGAATTCCAGATTCAATAGCCTCATAAGCAGATATTCCAAATTCCATAGCTGTAAAAGGAGACCATGATCTTCTTTAATCCACTTTCACTTTAACACTACTTCCATACTTGTTCAGAATAGGAATCTGAGGCTCATCTCCAATATCTAATAGTCACTAAATTCTCTGTATTCTTGCCTCTTTAATATCTCCCAAATGTGCTCCCTTTGTTCTTATTAGTTCCGACTAGTTGCTTTCTTCAAGTCTTTATTTTTCCCAAACATTTTTTCGGTCTTATTAACACTTCTCAAATCTGAAATAAGCCCTCTAGTTATTCATCCAATACATACTTCCGAGTGCCTCTGTAGAGTGAGTTGTTCAGGGGTTTTCCTCTATCCACCTGTATAACCAGCACCTGGGGTTCTTGTCTCTTGTCCATGATTGTGTACATGTGAGTATGCACACCTGGGCCTAGGAGAGAGGGGATAAAAGTGTTCACATAAGGGAAAAGACAGCATGAGCACAAGTATGAGGGAGCACAGGATGAGAGAGCACAAGAGAATGCCAGCGAGAGATAGGCAAGTGAGTGTGAAGATTCCTGGGAGGTTGGGGGCCCACCTGCCTCCCAGCTCCCCTGGCTCTGACCCTACCGTGCCCAGTATGTCTGTGTAACTGCTAGAAACAATAAAGAAGCTACGCAGATTGGTGACCCTGATGCCTGTGCAACGCATTCGGCTTCACAAACAGGCTACTTCCCCTCCAGGCTCCCATACATTAGAAGACGTGCTTGGGATACAATGAGGAACAATCCAACATTGCTCTTAGCTTCATGACACACTCTTTTTTAAAGAATGAATTTGATATTCCTCCTTTACAGATAAGCCAGGGACTGAAGGAGAGTTGGGGTGGGGGGTATTGGAAGCCCTGTTTCTCTTCTCTCAACTGCGCTTTTTTGGGTAAATTAACAATTCTGTGCTTTAGCTTCTTCACATGTATAGAATGATAGCAACAGTGCCCAGAACGAGGCTGGTAACACACACAGTGGTGAACTGCAGTGCTTTATAGCTGGCATGTATTCTGGTTTTACAGTGAGTAATCATGACAAAGCATACCAGTTATCAGGTATTTTTATGTCACCCTTTGTCTCTCTCATAGGGTCAATATGAGGACTGCATGCTGTGACATGTCAGATGCAAAGAATAGCCCTGGCACTAAGAAGTACTCAAAAAATACTAATTGATTTAAAATTCAATATGTGACTTCCATTCCAGTCCATAAATTTTTTTACTACCTGGTCAACTCTCATTTTGTTTCAGCCATGCCAAACTCCTTAGCTCCTTAAATAAGTTGCTTTATTTTCCCACTTTCGTTCCTTTATTCACCCTGTTCCCACTACCTGGATCATCCTAATCATCTGTGTCTGCCTACAAATACACAAACACCTAAAGAATGCCTGCTCTTTCTTCACCACACAGTTCACATTTTTTAAACTGCTCAGTTCAGGTAACAGTCATGAGTTACCTAATGACATTTCAGTCAATGATGGACCACATTACATATAAGATGGTGGTCCCAGTAGACTCTCCTGTATAGTGTAGTGTAACAAGCTATCTCATCTAGGTGTAGAATTACATTCTTTGACATTCCATACAACAAAATCACCTAACTAGGCATTTTTCAGAATGTACCTCTCCAGGAACCCATCACTGATACCTGACCATAAAGAGCTGAGCACAGAGTTGTGACAAAGGATGAATGAGAGAGATTGACACAGTTAAAGACTGCGGGCTAATAGAAAGAAGCATGTCTGGTAGCAACTTTAAGGTAAATTATCAGGCCTTTTATAGGGCTTATGCAAGGGGGAAAAAAGTTCTCTTTGGCCAAGAGAACGTTTTAAGACTACTTAACTAGAGAATACTAATGGCTAGGGTACAATAATATTGGGTAAAACATTAATTTTTGTGAGATAATGACAAGCAGGGTATTTACTCATACATTTGTTGGTAACTTTTAAGGAATGTCTTTTAAGGTAAACATTGGAGGAAAGGAGAGGCTTCTCTTTGTTTTCTGAATGTTTATCATGCCAGTCTTGTCTTCAATATTTTGAAGCTAGATAAGATAGTGAAATGAAGTTTTTCTCATTTCGCAGCATGAGCCTAGCCAGTCTCAGCTGGCAGCCTCTGACACCTGACTTCTTTCTTCTGTGTCCTGCCTATTGTCACTTCTCATATCACCTCTCTTGCTGGGATCCTCTCAGCACTCCTTCCTTAATAGCGTTCCCTCCTCTTTCCTTTAGAAAATGACCCCTCTTCCATTACCCATTCGATGTGAGTCTATATATGGCCCTCCATTCACTTTACCTAGAGTCAACAATTAGCAGTAACACATAGTCCTGGTGTTGATCTAAGGGGTGGGGATATGACATAGCTTAACCAAAAAATCTTGGTCTTAGATTATTCTACTTGGAGCTATCAAGAAAGGTTTCTTCTACCCGAGGTCATAGAAGTAAAAGAATGTGGCAGAGGGATTATAATTACATTTTCCATTCAATTCTAACTAAAGAATCCTGACATAGTCTATAAAACTTAAAGAATCCTGGTCACATTTCTATCAGAGTCCACTGTACACTAATTGGAGTTACCTGTTTAATAAGTATTCAAAAAACAGTTGTTAAGTGACTCTCATGTCTGGATATAGAGAATCTTTAAAGAGATACTAAAAACCAAGTATAGATAAAGCCCAACTGTAGTCATTCTTAATATTGTGTCACATCTTACTAGAATTTGAAACATGTGGGCTCACTTTGATTATTTGAACCTTTAAAGTAAAGAGCCTTTTTTCATGTCCATATCGGGACAGAATTGAGTCTGTCCACTGCTTGAAACCTAAAAACTGAAAACAAAGCTATGCTTAGTCAAAATTCAAACTTCTCCTTTAATGTGATAAAATAGTGTATACGACCTTTTAAAGCTAAGCTGGTAGATGACATTAAAGGAAGCAGAACAGAAATCTTGGGCTATTGTGGAAAAGAAAGAAAACAATTAAGATGGAAAATCAATTTTCTGAAATTTTGAAAAACAGATGCCAAATCTTATTTAATCATTGGGTCTCCAAGAACATAGTGACTCTATTGTGAATCCTCTTTTTCCACAGCCAGATCTATAAATTAGAAATAATATTATGTGTCCTGGTTTGTCTCACTACAGCTTAATGAGATTATTTCTAGGAAATCCTTTGACTTCAAAAAAGCCATAAGAAAATTCAAAGAACTTTTATTATAAAAGGTTTCAATTTGATTAAAAAGCCCTAGATGTCTCCTTTGTGAGTCATGAATATTTCCCACTGACTTTCTATGTATCTCTATTATGAGCATTAAATATTTATTTTAGGTCTATTGAAGTAAAAAATTATTCTCCCAGCTCTGAGCCCAAGGTGACTTCTAATGACTATTTAGTTTTATGATGATTTTTAAATTTGCATTAATAATAGAAGAGTCTAATGTTAAATTGAAGGTTATTAAAATTGGCCTCCTTTCAAGTTGTCTGAATGCTGAAAAGATCTTTTTTCTATTCTTTTAACCATATCTTTAATTGCATGAGAATAAGATTACACTTAATTATTATTTAGCATTTCTAAAGCACATTTGCACAAAGACTTGAAGCTCTAGCTTAAGTGAAGTGACCATGATGTACTGCCTCTTCAATGTCCCTTCAGACATGTGATACGCATCTCACATTAACCATCATCAAAAAAATTCTACAAATGTTCACGTTCCGCACCCTGATCTTTACGTAGCCGTCCCCAGCTTAGTGATGGTGACTCCTCTTAACTGAGTTAAAACCTCGAAGTCATCCTTGACTCCTTCCTCCTCATACTTCATGTTCAATCTGCCAATAAATCTTGTCAGCTCTACCTCAAAATATATCCCCTAAAATGTTCCCACCCAGCCTACTTGGTGACATCTCTTACCGGTATCACTACAGCACCCTCGTAACTGATTCCCCCACCTTTACCTATTCAGTTCATTTTCACCACAGCTGTCAGTGAGGCCCTTGAACAAATTCAAGTAGACATGTTCTGCCTACTGCCACCATGGCAGTCCAACTACTCAGAGCAAAAGCCATCAGGAATATTGTAGTCTCCCAACAGCTTTCCTCAGGTGTTCTCTTACCCCAGGTATCTGCATGACATGTTTCTCACTGTCTTCTGATCTTACTCAGAAGTAATTTTCTGAATGTGCTCTTGTCTTTATCTGAAACAGGAACTCTCCACTTTTGATACAACCTTTCCCCTTCCTGTCTTATTATCCAAACTCAACTATACATAATCACCCAATACATTTAAGATTATTTAACATAATTTTGTTTATTTCTCTTTCCCTCTATAAAATAAAAAAGGGGGGGCAGATATTTTTATCTCTTCTATTCCCTACTTTATTTTCACATTCTGGTGTGAAAGAGTATTCAACATATATTGTCTAAAAAATATGTAAAGGAATTCCAGCTATCTTTATCATAATGATAGAATAATTCCTTCCACTTTTCATCAGCCAACATGCCCAGCACAGTATTCTTTTTCTACTGGATATTTCAAATGATGATGACAGAAGAACAACTGCCATCTAGGCAGTACATTGACTAATGCATGGCCCCACTCAATAGCTCTGGGTCTCTGAGTTACCTGGAATAAACCATGGCAGCCAGGCAAGGTGGCATGTGCCTGTAAGCGACAACTTATATAGTCACGGCTGGGACTGGGATTGCAGTTTGAGACCTGCCCGAGGCAACAAAGAGAGACCTAGTCCCCAAAAAATAGCTGGACGTAGTGGCACGTACCTGTAATCCCAGCTACCTGGGAAGCTGAGGTTGGGGATTGCTTGAGTCTGTGGTACCCCAGGCAATGTGAGCCTGCAGTTCCACAGACAAAAATAGCAAGACCTAGTCTTAAAACAAACAAACAAACATGGCAGTTGTGCAGAAATAGAGCACCCACCCAGCATCCTGGGACAGAGAAAATCTACTGACTAGACTGGAACTTGTCCCCAGCCTGTAAAACATGAAAAGTCTCCACTCATGAAGTAAATAAGCAACTACAGTTAGTATGTGAACAAATCAGCAGGACTCTAGCAGCAAAATGGAAAGAACAGATAGCAGGCAGCTGCTACCAGCTGACCTTTACCTACCAGATTACCAAATCTTCTGATTTTATCTTTCAAGAAAAGCCAGACTTTGGATTTCTGTGGAAGTTCTCGAATGTACAAGGTTGGCCTCTCATTCAAATTAAAAAGCAACAAACATCATCTACTATGATTCAAATAAAATAGCTTCTAACCACACTCAGCTGGAATTCAAACTCTGTCTTAAAGGCTAGTGAATACTAAACCAAATTCTAAGAATAGCGCACCAAAATAACCAAATGTCTACCTTCCTTAATCTTTGGTTAAATTCCTTACTCATAGAAGACAGTCTTTGTGGTCTTCATGAAGAAACCAGGTCAGATGTATTTGATGTGCCCTCATCTTAAAACTCAACTTTTTTTAAAAAGAGACTAGGTCTCGCTCTGTTGCCTGGGGTGGTCCCTAACCGTGGACTCAAGTGACCCTAAAACTCAACATTTATACAAGCATGTTTCTTCTCTCAACTTGCTGGGCAGAGCAAACACACCCCGAGTGGCAGGTTCACAGTCTCTTAACAGGGTCCTGAGGGTTCTCTGCATTTCTGCAATGGTGAAAGCAGAGAACATTGAGAATGGTATAGAAATTCTCACCAAGAGCAAGGGAGGTAAAGAAGGTCCACTGGCTGCCAGAAAAGGAGAGTGTGGCAATTACACGTGTGTAAGGAAAACAGTTGAGGGAAGATGTGGGGGCTTCATTGTTAGCCCGATTGTTCAATAGTCTGTGAGCCTCTCAAAAGCTGAGGCTCTATCTAATCCATCTGCATGTACTTAGATGCAACCATCAAAGCTGGCAGAGAGGAGGCATTCCACAAATACTTGGATGAGGCAGAGCAGTTTTCTATCAGATGACAGTAATGTGAAAGAAGGGAAAGATACCCAAACTTGTCACAAATTAGTAGTCTCAAAATACCCCCCAGGAATCTGCAATGTGAAATTTAACACCTCAGGGCAGCAGTGGGATTCATGACTTCAGAATCACAGACTGTATTGTTTTTCTTTAAATTATTACCATGGAAAGGAGGAGGAAGATTTTTTTTAATCTAGTTCCCATATTTTACCAATGTTAAGAAGCAGAAAAAAATCCAATCCTAGTAAGAAACAGGTAAAACAACTGAGAGCCCACAGAGTTATAGATAACATGTTTTACAGCACTGTTTTCCCATCCCCAACAAATATTTTTTAAATGCAATGATTTTTAGTTAGGGTTGGAGAACTGTTATTTGATAGATGAAGAATATGTAATTAAGCCCACCATTCTGAAAGAAATGCTTTGGTTTTTTTTTAAATCTTCTGTGGCTGGGCTGGTAATTTTTTCCTGTCTCACACCTACTCAAAACCCAGGGGATTTGTCCTTCATGCCTGGCATGAATATAATTACAGTACAGTTCTCTAGTGCATGGTTCAATCACAGCAGACAACTATTGATTTGTGTGTAAATCAGCACACACATAATTTTCTCTAGTCTGGGGATTGCTAAAATACATTAACAGGTCACGGTTTCATGTTTCAGGTACAGCAACAGCAAGGGTGATGGTTATTTGCTTTTTATTTTCCTTTTCTCTTTTTCTCTCAGTAAGACCTAAGATGAGCCCTTTCTTAACAGGAAAGCTCCACTGACTTGTTCTGGCAAATTCTCATTCAATTTCATACTGGGTCACACACCAACTGGAGAAAGACATAACAGGGCTATGAGGAGAGCAGCAGAGTTAAGACTGATTACCCAGAGAGCTTGTGCTCACTCTGCTTTTCAGGGGCTTTCCTGAAGTCCACTCTCTTCTCTTTCGTGATTGAGGTCCCTTCCCAGTACAAAATCTTGGCTTGATCAAGCTGTTTTTCACATGTTTTTTCTTTGAGTGGCAAAAATAATACAACATGTGTAGTACTTCCTTGTCACACAAAATACTCTACTCTGAAAGATCACATTTTAATGGAAAAGGACAAAAGTAAGCAAATGAGAAGACCTAAGTATGGTGTTGGCTCTGCCACCATCCTGGGGGAGGTCACATACCTTGTCTGCTCTCAGATTTTCTGTTCACAAAAAGGGGGTGAACACTGGTGTTTCCAAACTATACAGCCCAGAATTGGAGGACACGAGATTAGAGAGTAATACATGGCTCTCTAGGATGCCATTCCCACAGCCACTGTTTTGCCACAACAGGTCAGTTTTTATCTGTTTGTATATTGGGCTTTCATCATGAGCACAACCTACAATGTTCTGGAAACACAATCCCCTGTCCTTTTGCTCCAGCAAACGAGAGAGCAAAGCAAGCCAACTGCACTAACTTGAAGTCTGAAATAGCTATGCAAAATCTGTTGAGAAAGCCAGTCTTTTCATCCCCACTGATGATCCAGAATCTAGAAAAAGACTTAACAATGGGGGCTTTGCCCCTCTGCAGTGCACTCATTGGAAAGGAAGAGATTAAACTCCATTGTTGGTTCCTCTGACATAGATATGGCTTCTACTGATCTTTAGCTCATACAAAAAACTAAGAACCAAAAGTCCCCCCTGTGAAGAATAATTATATTTTCAATGTCAATGGCTCACTGCTTCTACTTCCAGAAGCTAAATTCAGCCTGCTGTTTGTTGGAACAGTTTTCAGAGTAAAATTTGTCAGATTATTTCCCAGGTTTGAATTCTCACGTTATCTAATAAATTATTGTTGAGGTTTTTATTTTCAGTTAATATTATGTTATCTTTTCCTCAGAGAGATGTTTCAAGGTTTTGTGAGTTTGAAAAACATTTCTGTCTTTTCCAATTCTCACCTTCCATGATTCTGAGACTTCTCTATAACTCTAGATAGCCCCAATTTCCTAAAGTGCAACTGTTTCTTGAAACAACCACCATACGAAATGGAAAACTGGTTTGTGTGTGATGATTTTCTTTAATATGAATACCACCACCATCCCACACATTAATTTATTAGACAAGTACAGTGCCATGTAGGTTACTTATTAGCATTGGGGAAATGAACAGATTTTGTTTAAATCAAGAAAGACTGATCTCACAGATTTCTGAAAAGAAGTCTGGGTAATTCTATCACATTGGTCTAGCTAGTTAAATAGTGGAGGCAGAAATTAAAATGATGAATTTGAAAATGCTATTGTAACACATATAATAATTAAATGGCCTCATCAGGAAACACAGATGCCCGGGGACAAATAACCCTCCTCGCAGAAGCAAACAGAGGGAAGTACTGTGGTGCTATAAAGATGAGTCACTGCATGTCAGTGTCCCATCCAAGTGGGAAATGACTTGAGAGAAGTCTGTCTACCACCTATCCTTATAGGCATGGATCACCCTGAATATAACATAAGAATTCCAAAGAGCAAAGAGCTGCAAGGCTCATAAGGGAAAGAGTTCAGAGTCAAGAAATGGTGGTCTGCAGTGCTGCACAGTCATAGTCAGAATCTGCAACTCACACTGAAAGGAAAATCTTTCAAAGAAACTGACTCATAGAAACTCAGTGTTCAATACGCTCTTTGAGAAATACCTAAGCAAAAACCAAGACTTAGCCACAAAGATCCCAAAGCAAGAAAAAGATCTCTTACACCAGACTATGAAGAATAAAATCAAATGTTTGCCCATGTTACCTTCATTTGATGGTGTCATCACTGGATCTTCTTCTTTGAGAGAAAAGTAGAAATCAATACTGGCATCCACTCAAATCTTTCTTATACATCTACTTTGCTAAATAAACATCACAGCCAAGGCTAGAATATGTTTCTTAATGAAAACACTATAAAGAATATATGTTATTCTCTCCCTCCTTTTCCTCTGTATTTCCCCCCAAACTTTTCCATTTTGTGAGCAGATTTGGCTAACTAAATGACTAATTCAATTCTCCACTGAGTTTTCAGGTTCAGAACACCTTAATCTGTTGACATTTCCCAAAACAACATGCTCAAATAACTCAAAATTAGAACAGAATGTGAAAAGATGCCTACTGCCAAAGGGAAACAGCCCAGGCACTCTGGATTTTAGATAGATGATGGAGAGCTTTCAGTAATGGATGGCTTTAGAATTCTAATGATTTTATACCCAGCTACCAATGATACAGCTGAATTTTTTAATGTCACAGAAACTCCTAAGAAGTGGGCAAAATGTTAACCAAAATCTATCATCCACCAATGGAATTTAAAAGTACAATACACCCTGCAGATTCCAGTACCGCAGTGCAGCTGTCTTGCTAGAAAGAGTAGGGGATGAAGAAAAATCACCCAAAAAAGGATGATACATGGGTGCTAGTCATACAGATGACAGTTCTACAGATCTTGGAACTAACTAAAGAACATTCTATGGTTCCATTTAAATCAGAAGTCACTTATCATTGTTATAAATGCTGTTAGCTAAAATCATTCTGGTTTGCCCTGGATAGAACTGCCTTTTTTGGTAGCCCTATAGCCCTATCCAGGTTGTATGAAGCTGTGACTAGCTATGATCAATCACTTGTCAGTAGAAGAGAAGCACGCCCCTTCAGGAACGAATTTCCACTGATAATGTAAGACCTGAAAGATCTCATTTCTCTGGCACAGTGACCGGAAGTGAAGGTGATGGAGAGGTCCCAAGTTGATTCTGATGAAGCCCTTCCCAGGGGTGGACGCGTGATAAACAGACACAAGAGTGAAGTAAACCTTTGTTGCTTTATGCTGCTCTGGCCTGGGGATTGTTAATCAGTGTATCACTTAGACTATGCAATGGCTCCACTGAAGAAAATGCACAAGAATGGACTGCAGTAACAGATTCCAAATTTTGACCTCTTTATCACCAGGAATCCCCTAAATCAAGGGCTGGGCTAGCTGGGGTACACTGCTGCCTACCCTCAGTCTTTAGGATCTTCAGGATCCTTAACCACACATCCCTAGGTGGCACTCATCAGCTAAATGACTACTCAGAGATCTTTGGGCTTTCAACCCAATGTCCAGTCAGCTAAACTGTTTCTGTGGGACAGGTGTTTTCCCTGTGTTATCCCCCAGAATGTTGTGGACAATAGATTGCACTACCAAAACAAAGTAATAAATCAAGCCAAATACCTTGAGGGACATTACAGTAAATGCTGTCTTTGGCATCCAAGAGATAAATATATAACAGTTTAATTCCTGTTTTAGTACTAAAAACTGACATATCGCATGAGAACATCTTAGCATAGGATGTTTTCTCCACAAATCATTTATTTCAGGTTGTTCATGGCAGAATATTCAATAATTATTTGGGGGAAAGTAATTTCTTAAAGTCAGTGGTCATACTGTGTATGAAGCTTGTATGAAGCTGTGACTAGCTATGCTCAATCTTGTCAGTAGAAGAGAAGCAAGCCCCTTCAGGAACATTCCACTGGTAATGTAAGACCGGAAAGATCTCCTCATCCTTCTGGCACGGTGAACAGAAGTAAAGGTGTTGGAGAGCACTCCCATACTGTGATTGGGAGAATTCCTATCACTGTTTCTATTGACCATTCATTTTACATAAGCACAGGGTTGCTGTGATTCCACCTTTAATAGCAGATTTCTGCTATTTCACCATAAAATTGGTTGTTTCAGCATTTTTATCCACGTTTTCCCTATAGCTATGATTTTAGGTTATCTCAAAGAACATTGAGTACACTTATCTCAAAAAAAAAAATAAGTCTCTTCTATTACACTAGAAACCATCAGAGCAGAAACACTTTGACAGACAGAAACATTTGACACCATTAACAGAAACTTATAAGAAAAGAAAAGCAAAATGAGAAATGCTGAATTACTGATTTTTTCCCCTTCCCTTTAAAAAAATAAAGCTGACTGAGTGAATGGAAACAACTTAAGTCATATAATCAGGTAAACCTCTTGCCCTTAGTAGCCACAAGTTTCAAAAAAATGTTGGAATAGGGTTTTATATTTAGTAGCCTATTCCCCTTTGGTCTCTCCTTATGGCAGGAATATGTTTTTAAATGCCTAAAACCTCTCTTAGTACTTAAGAATTCCCCTAGATTTCATGAATTAATGCAAATGGTAATCACAAGTGCAAATGAGTAATTGGTAACACAAGTACCCATCTGTGCATGCAATTAACTGCCTCGAGCAAGTAATTGCCTGTTTTTACAAGAGCCTGCTTAGAAATCTCAAGTTGAGCATCTATTTTTTTGAATAATTCTGCCATAACACATAGTAAAACTTCTACTTGGGACAAATAGTTTTAAACAAGCAGTCAAACAGCCTATAATTTTGATTTTTTTATACAGATAATACCTCAGAAACTCAGTAACTCACAGTAACTGTTTTCCTGTCTTACACTTTTAGCAATTTCACACATTTCTCAGGTGAAGCCACCATTTGTCCAGGAGAGGCCAGGGTGGCTAAGCTTCACAATGACTGCTCTCTCTCAGCACTCTTAGCAGATTTCTAAAACTTAAATTTCTAATTCAACAAGTAATTGTTGGATACTTACCATACATGAAGTTTTCTGCTCTAATTCCATATAGAATATTAAAATTAATTAGAACATGGTATTTCCTCTTCAGGAGCTTATGATCAATCAGGACATAGAAGATGTATCTATTTTAAGCTAATTATACAAAACACAAGTACCTTTTTAATTCAAGAGCTGTGAAGATGTTCCTATTACCATACCAAGCTGTACTTGCCAGGAAAAGCAGGTATGTGTTTTATATTTAAAAAAATCCTAACTGTAACAAAATATACCAACTTGGGTCTCTAGCCTGCTGCTCCCCCAGATTAGCCAGCTTGCCTCCCCTTTGCAAGGTTACTCAGTCTCCCTGATAGTCATCAACATTTTTGCCAGCAGTTATTGACTTTATTTCGACCGCCCCCCCACCCCCGCTGCTGCCAAAAGCCTTAATCCATAGCTGCTTTTGATCCTGAGCCAAGCTTGTACTTCCTTACTATTGCCAAAAGCCCTCTTGTTCCTCTCATCGCTGCCCCTTGCCTATAAATACCACTATACACTGACAGCTCCCAAATTAAGATTTTCAGCACCAACTTCTTTTGGATCCCAAAATCACCTACCTAACTGCCTTGTCAGCATCTCTACTTAGATACCCAGTAGTCATGTCAGACTGAGATTCCGAAAACTGACCCACCCAAACCCGCTATATAGACCATTTTCCCAGCTCAATGATGGGCAAGTTGTCCTTGTATCCTCTTTCACACTGAACATCCAACCCACCAGTTAATTTTGTTAACTCTGCCTACAGCTAGCTCTAGGTGCCCACCATTTCTCCTACCACATCGTTACCACTCTGGTCTACTCCTCACTCAATTATTGCAATTGCTTCCCTACTTAGCTTCCTGCTTCCACCTTGGCCTCTCTGGAGTAATTTTCTCAGTTCATCATCAGAGCGGTCCTTTTAAAAGTCAAATGTTCTCATTCTTCTGACTAAAACCCTTAAACAGTTTTTCATAACATTCAGTCAAAGCAGAATTTCTTTCAAGCGTCTCTAAGATCCATTATAATTGAGGCCACAATGCCATCTTTTTTTTTAATCACCTCCTATATCACACCACCACCCTAGTCATTATGATGCAGAGAAACCAACTTCGTTGGTCACTCCTTGCAAACCTCGAGCACACTCCTGTCCTCACTGGGAGGAATATCTTCCCCATGTGGCCAAGTAACTCACTGCCACACATCTTTCAGGTGTGTGTCTCCCAGCACCCACTGCCATGCCTGCTTGCCATACAGTTGCCATGCTTGCCATGCTCAGAGAGGTCATCCCTGAGCTCCCGGGTAATACAACACTCTTCTGTAGGGTAAATGAATTACCAGGGGTTTTCATGCCCTTCTGCCATTAGGCCCAATGACCAACACCTGTGATATTACACCCTCCCCACGCTTACAGACACCTAGACACCTGTGTGTGGGAATGCATAGGTGTACGCAACTGGGCCTAAGAGAAGAGGATAAAGGGAAGACCTCACCGTGGGGGAGGAAGAATACCAGAAAGAGAACATGGGCAAGAGAATGCCAGGGAAAGAGCCCAGAAAGAGGGAAGATTCCTGGACGTCTGGGAGGCTTGTTTGCCTGCTTGTCTCCCAGCACCCCACTGCCTTGCCTACTTGCCATACAGTTAGCCCAGCCTCCCTGTCTGTGTACCTGGTTCCCTGAGAGCATTAAAACTGTAAAATCCACCAAGGTCCTCCAGAACTCTCATTTATTCGTTTGCTCGACAGAGAACCTGCCCTGTGGGCTTGCAGTGAGTACACTTCCTTCTGACTAAGGGTGAGACTTACACTTCCTAGCCTCTTCTGCCTCTTCTTTTTTTGTCTATAGTTCTTCAACATGATATGTTCGGTTTCTGCCTTTCCTACTAGAATGATAGCTCTGCGGGGCTGCAGTTTTGTTCTACTAAGCTTTCTAGCTTCCCAAAACACTGCTCATCACAGAGCTTCATGGGACAAAGAATAAATGAATGGAAACATGGACACCTCTAGGGTAGACAAAGCTCCCATCCTCTCTAGTCTTCAAAAAGATAATGCTTGCTCTCCCAACCCGTCTTCTCTTGAAAACATGAACAATGTATCCCAGATTGCCACAACCTAGAGAGTTACTCTCAAACAGCAAACTAACATCCTAGGCTATAGTCCGGTTTCTCCAATCTTTGCCTCAGGGTGAATTTTTTGCCTCTGAAAGACACTTCCTAAGAAACTGCCGAACTTTACTGTGTCTTACCCTGTTTTGGTTTCTATGTTCCAGTTTCATCCACCTGTTCACCATTCTTTCCAGATTCAACCCTTAGGTTTTCGTAGTAAGAAGACTCCTGATCAGCCCAACTCCTCTCCTTTGGGGTCGCCTGGGAATCTCATTCCATAAACGAGAAAATGAAATGAACGTGAACTCTTTAACTTAACCCCCCACTTACCCATCAACAAATATAGGAAGCAACAACCTTGATTAACATTGAGCTCAGAATTTCAGATGTTCAGTTTCTTCACTAGAAAAATGAAGCATGATCTTCCTCATTAAGTAATTAAAGATGTTAAGAAGGTGTGACAAGTTGTAGGAAGATTACGTGACTAACAGTTGAAAAAAATAGAAATAAAAAGGACAAAATCTTCAGAACCCAATCACCAAAAAAAAAAGAGTACAAGTGAAAAGGAAACTTTCAGATACTAAAAGGGATTTTTTTAAATGCACACATGCTCATGTGCATTAAATAAACAATGCTTTCCCAAAATCAGCATATCATTTTTGAAGACTTAACTTGATGTATCTCATCATTTTGCAAGTAGGAAAAGTTGATCCATTATCAAAAATTGGCAATATTGAATGAAATTAGTATGTCTCCCGAAGCCTTTATGTCAAGATGTCCCTTACATGAAAGCTAATACTCCCACTTTGTAAATTACAATTAAAAAATTTAATTGGCTAAAGCTGTTATTACATCTTTACATATTCTAGCCAGCAAAATAGTTGCCTATATTTTAAGACACACCCAGTAGATCTCAGAGCACAACGCTGCTGTTCAACAATAGCACCAAGGTTTAAAAATGAAAACAGAAGGATGAATTACTAAAATAAAGTTCTATATTGCAAAAGTCTTCCTATTTTACCCTTAAATGCTGACCCTTCTGCATGAAAGAAAAAAAGAATTTTGTTATAAAACCTCAAAATGTGAAAACAAAGCTATGTAGAAAAAGAAGTAAGCAGTAATAGGAGGTCTTTCTGCAATAAGTAACCTTGTGGTTTCTGCTTCCATGCTAGGAAATCAGATAACTGCAATAAAAGCACCATTACATGGAGAGACCTGAGCAGTCAAATCACAGATTTTTCCCTTGAGTTCCGGCTCTACAAAAAGGACATTAAGTAAAGTGCCACACACTCACATTTTCATTTTAATTACCTCTTTAAAATGCTACAATTTTTGAGCCACGTGGGACTCATGTACATTTTCAATCAAACAGACTCAATATTTTAAACCATTAAATTCTCATTACACATTCCTGTAGTTCATACACTACTCTGTCTATAGTTAATATTATGTGTTTAAATAACTTGTCCAAGACTATTTAAGAAGTTGGTAAGAGTGAAAAAAAGATACTGGCAACAGCAATTCTACATAATAACTGAATGACCTGGGGTTGCAGTTCACACCTCTATGGGTCTCTATAAAAGGAGACAGTTGACCCAGAAGGTCACAGCATTGTTTCTAGTCCTACTAGTCAATGATCCCTATTCTTGATTTTAGATGAACTTTCCTTCTTGTATAACTTAAGACTCTCAAAATTCAATGTCACCAAAACTCTAACTGCATATTAAGGATAAGCCCTGAGAGTTTTATAGCAAACAAATACCCCATCGACACCTGTGAAGATTTCACCAGTGAAAATGGATACCTTCTCTGTCTTTATTACCCAATAACTCATACAATGACCCTTCTATGGGTAGGATACATAGTACAACCCATCATGGATTGAAAGTGTGTGTCCCACAAAAATTCATATGCTGATGTTCTAACTTTCTAACTCCCAAAGCTTAACAGCTTTAGAAGGTAGGGTCTTTCAGAGATAATTAGGTCATAAGGGTAGTGGCCCCTATGAAAGGGATTGGTGCCTGGAAAAGAAGTGATACAGAACCTCCTCTCTCTCTCTCTCTCTCTCTCTCTCTCTCTCTCTCTCTCTCTCTCTCTCTCTCTCTCTCTCTCTCTCTCTCTCTCTCTCTCTCTCTCTCTCTCTCTCTCTCTCTCTCTCTCTCTCTCTCTCTCTCTCTCTCTCTCTCTCTCTCTCTCTCTCTCTCCCTCTCGCTCTCTCTCCCTCTCGCTCTCTCTTTCTCTCTCTTTCTCTCCCTCTCCCTCTCTCTTTCTCTCTCTCACTCTCTCTCTCTCTCTCCCTCTCGCACTCTCTCTCTCATCACTTTTTCTGCTCCCCATGAGAATACAGTCAGAAGACAGCCATCTGCAAACCAAGAAGTTCCTCACCAGAACCAGATCTGCTGGTGTCTTGATCTTGGATTTCCCAATCTTCAGAACTTTGAGAAACAAATATTTGTTGTTACATTCACCCAGCCTGTAGTAATTTGTTATAACAGCCCAAGCAAAGTTACCTACCAGATTTTATATCATGGAATCACCTTCTTTCATTTCTCAGCTTTCATTAAGCTAAACAATTTTAATTCTTCTTGCTTTTTCTTTCTAGACCATTTTTCTTTCTAAACTTTTATAATTTCCTTCATCCTTGAAAGTGTTCATTTCTTTAAAACTTCAGGTGGAACAATAATATGGAAACTTCTGAAGTGGAACATTTCCTTGATCTTCCTGTGTGCCAGCAACCTTGTATAAGTAGGGGGATGCAGTCATTGTTTTGCTTTGTTTTGGCAATCATACTCAGTGATGTTATTGACTTAAGGTTAGCTTCCCACTTCAACATCTCCAGCTCTTCTGGTCACTCTTGCCCATTACTAGTAGCTATCTATTCTCCATTTTCATAGATTCAATTTTCCTTCAGAAGTAAAATAAAGCACATCCAATGGTGAAACCATTGAAAAATGCCTAATTTTGAACCGTATTCCCTTACAATCATATGAAATTCTAAACCTTAGTAGTAAGTGGCCATAGCTGGAGAGAAGATGTTAAGGTTAAACGAGGTCTTTAGGCGGACTCTGTTCAGAATGACTGGTATCTTTATACAAAGAGGAAATCTGGACATGGACACACACATGGAAGACCATGTGAATACACAAGGAGAAGATAGCCAACTAGATGCTAAGCAGAAAGGCCTCAGAAGACACCATGTCTGCCAACACTTTGACCCCGGACTTCTATGCTTCTGAACTGCGAGAAAATGATGTTCTATTCTTTAAAGACTAGTCTGTGGGACTTTGTTATAATAGCCCTAGAAAATGAATGCAGACCCCTCTCCTGGTTATAACCTTGGAGGAAAAAATATGTTACTCTACCCTTACTCCTACCACTACTGTTAGGAAGACTGCAATAGTGGGTATGTTTTATCCCAGCACAGAAATAACAGCACTGACTGTCCAATCACCATCCGCCATCTTGCCCCATTCCACTAAGACAGGAGGAGAGATTTGGATTTTCCCAAGAAGAGAAACATATCCTTCAGTAAACTAAAATTTATTTTCAAGGTTTCCTTTTATTTTACTATTCATACATAGTCAAAGAATCACTATTAGCCTAGTAAATCTCAGGGAAACAGCTATTTAGATTCTCCTGAGGAATAAGATGACAAAATGGACTTCAACCATCTTTCCTTCATTCTTTTCCCCAATAGTGCTGGGTGTTTCCCCAAAGCTTAAATTCAGAGATTCAACTGCCCTCTTTTCAGAATTTCTTGAGTTTCTTTCTCAAGAAAGAAACTTTTTTATTGTTTTATTGAGGTAAGCTTGGTTTACATCACTGCTTTCATTTCAGCAGTACAGGAGCCCCCTCCACGGAGATTATCATAGTGCTCTGCTACCCAAGTACCCAAGTCCACCCCCAGAGTTCACTGTGCTCCTTTCCCTGATGCCAAGAAATTTCTCTCAGAAATGAGTACAAAATTAGGGAAACCAGAACCTTAAAATTATAAAAGAAAACAATTCCAAAAGCCAGATGCCCTAGTTTCTAGGCAATTTATAAGCTTAGAAAATCAAAGTAAATACATCACATTTCTGGGGCAGATATTCAGGTGGGATGTGCAAACTAAGGTTGTGTGATACTTCAGAGACGATATATAGGTCTCTTTTCCACTGCCTCCTTCTCTCCCTAACAAATATGCTGATCCACTCCTTGCAACGCCCCCCCCCCCCATACCATTCACATGCATAGAATATAATCAAATTATTCTACAAAACCTAGTTCAGTTTTTTGAACTTCCAAGATGGAACGATCCTGTTACTTTCTTTGAATCAAGTTCCCACTAGGCAAAGACTATAAACAAACAACTGTGCTCTTAGCAGTTTCTTTCTCTCATCTGGGTAAAGGGGGAATGGAGGTGGCTGTGGCAGCTTGGATGGTGGGGGTATGGCCAGAGAAACAGTGCTGCTTTTTCATGCCAGCCTGTGAGAGAATCAGCACACAGCTACAGGAAGGGGGAAGATCCTGAACCCACTCAAGAGAGCGCCTCAAGGGCAATGGTGTTCTCTGTTCAGGCACGTGATCAGGAACAAAGGCATCTTTATTCATCTCTTTCTGCTGCACTGGTTTGCTTTATATTCCTTATAAGCAGCTGAATAAAGACCATGAGCAGCCCTTTTAATCAGCTGTAGAAGAGATGAAAGGTTTCCGAAGAGAGGAGCTGTCATTTCTGAGAATGGTTTATTCACATTATAGAATAATCTTTAAAGAAAGAACTGTACGGAACTGATCTTTTAATTATAGAGGGATAAATACATCTGTGAAATCCACCAATTTTACTTTGGATTAAATGTTCTCTCCTTAAAAACTAGATATTCTGTAAACAAAGATCTCAATTTTGAAGTGACTTCTCTCCCCAATATATGTTTCTAGCAAACCCCCTTCCCTACCCCACCCCCAAGTTCCAATTGCTACTTAAAAAAAAAAAAACAAAAAAAAAACGAAAAGAAAAAATATATATAACCTTTTGGAGATGGATTTGGGGCTTTAGATATGTTCAGTTTTCTAAGAAGAAAGGTCTGTGTTCTCAAAAATCAAATCAATTATTAATTACTGGTGAATAAATTTAATACCACAGTGTCTTATAGGGTGTATTTTAAAAATTTATCCAAAAAAGCCCAATGCATTTTCACTCTATTGGTAAATTATATGCCAGATCTCGCCAACAAATACATGCAAGAATCCCATCTTGGAGTTTCTGGTGTACCTCCACAGTACTGAAGACAGGGTGGGCAAAGATAGTCAATAAATACTAGACTGAAATGACACCACAAATCTGGGAAACCCACTCCCCAAAAACAGGAAATGCAGTTTCTTCTGCTTTCTTTTAGAATGAGCAGAGCAATGGTAGCAGCACCCTACATAATTATATCCCTATGAATTTCTTCATTTTATATCATTCATCGAGTTGACAGCCCAGAAACAACTCACCCTTCCACACACAAATAGATCAAAACCTTTCTTAAACCACTTTCCTTTTCTCAATTATTACTGGATTTTGACTCAACCCTCTTCCCTGGGAGAGTTCAGAGACGTTTCCTTTTCTAGAGTCTCATTTTCATTTAAAGTTATTTATCTGCTGCTTCCCCACCCTCAACCAGGGTCACCTAGCGTAAAAGACCCTCAGTCTCCCCAAAAGCTGTTTCTTTCCTGTTGCTGTTCCGGTTACATTTCATTAAAATCCTTCTTCAAAAGGATATTTACATATACTTTCATACCTCTCTTTGGTGTTGTTTCTTAACTTGGCAATACATGGAGATACTTTAATAGATGACATTTAGACAAATGACTCCATAAAAATAGGTTGATTCTTCCTATTATTCAGTAAATGTTTATTCTAACATGTTCTCATTTTTATCTACTGGCATCAGTAAACCTGAGTTTCCAAAAGTTAGTGCCAAGTTTTGGTTCCTCCTGTTTGCAAAATTACCTTCTTCCCAGGTCAACTGTTCCTGGTGTAAAGAGGCTGAAGACTCTTTGAGCAACACTTCCGTGTCAGCGTCCTCTGTGGTCTCTGTCCCCACATCACTGTTCATTATTCTCAGATGTTTCCCTAAGCACTCGGGACTCAGGATTCATCCTGTCTTCAAAATAATCTCTTCACAGGCTCCCAACAGGTTTTCATCCAGTTTCTCTTTAAATTCTCTTCACAAAAACTTGAGGTTAATCACCCAGTTTTGATCTCAGTAAGAAGTGGAGAAGAAGAGATAAATGAGTAGAAGAAATTTTCTCTTTATGATGAGAAAATATACTTATCTTCCAAGTTGTAACTTTTATTTTTTTCTGCACATTCATAAAACTAGCACCCAGGAATACTCAGACTTTAGCACCTAAAGAGA
Organism: Uropsilus gracilis; assembly: GCA_004024945.1. Lineage (NCBI taxonomy): Eukaryota > Metazoa > Chordata > Mammalia > Eulipotyphla > Talpidae > Uropsilus > Uropsilus gracilis. The sequence goes on from PVHY01010871.1 coordinate 48,462, forward strand.
CTCAAACTTTAGCACCCAGGGAAACTCAGACTTTAGTACCCAGGGAGACTCAGAGACCAACTCTGAGCCAACAAAGCTCTCTATTTACAAAAAAGGTGGTGTCAGTTCACAGTCCCTGAGTCATCCCCTCAATCTCCTTTCTTCTGCCCTTGCCACTTACCTGCTGCCAAATAAGGACCTACTCTGGCCCCTTAATCACTTGAAACTCCCCTGTAATGCAATGGATTCCTCTGATATGGGGGGGAAAGACTGGTGTACATTCAGCTTTACACCTATTCTCAACAGTATATTCTGTTATACTGTGCTATGCACATCGTTTGTAAATATGTTTTCCTTTCTTAAAAAGGTCACCTTCACAAGGATGTTACCTTCTTAAAGAACGATTCCAGTAATTAAGATTTTACCAGTGCCTCACACACAGCAAATGCTAGACAAATAACTGACTGATACTAACAGTATCATTGGAAACGCAACAAAGAGATTGTCACACTAGAAAGATTGACATTTGCTAAAATAAGGCAATAGGAGAATAGCCCCTGAAAGGAAGAAAACCCTAAAACAGACTAAGGAATATGGGAAACAGTCGAAATGAAGAAAACCATAGGCCAGGAACCAGAAATATGTAGAAAGCACTGGCCCAAGACAAATCCAGACGCCCAAAACCATCCGAGAGCACTGAAGAGCTAAAAAAATGTAAAGAATGTATCTTATCATTAAGGGTTACACTTCCTCCTCACATGCCCTACTCCACCCTACCTCACAGGTACTTAACCATACCAACTTAACCGATTACAGCTATCAGTCTTAGCCCTCTTCCTGTCCTTGTTCCTGAATAAACTTGCTTCCCTGCCCCCTTCAGACAGGCATTCCTGGATGTTGATAGGATCTTCCCTTATCCACCCCCACTCCCACCTTGGAATGATCCAGAATGGTCTCTTTCTAATGCATCTCTTCAGCTCCCCCACCACCCAATTTGCTGTGAACACAGCCTACTCTGCTAATTTCATCTCTCTGTCCAGGGGCAGTTAAGTTGACCTGTTCTCTTAGTCTCCTCTTTACCAGTCAGTTTGCTTGGACACACTCAGTTACTGCCCAAGTAATTAATTGAAGTAATCCAGATTTAGTCTCTGATCTCTAAGGAATATCATGGAAAATAACAGGCCCTGCCTGGCTGCTGGCTGCCATGATGGAAGAGTTATACTTACTCTCCTGATGGGTCTGTCTACATTAATGTACTATGTTATAGAAGTCAAGCAAAATGAAAATACAAAACTCCCTTAATCCATGTACAAAAATCAACTCAAAATGGTTAAGAGACTTAGAGATCAGACCTGAAACCATAGCATACATAGAGGAAAACTTGGACAAAACTCTCCATGAACTACAGTTCAGAAATCCATTTCTGGAAACATCCACAGATGGCAAAAAAAATGAAGGACAACATAAACAGATGGGACTACATCAAACTGAAAAGCTTCTGTACAGCAAAAGAGACAACAGATAAAACTAAAAGATGCCCAACTGAATGGGAAAAAATCTTTGCTCTCCATATGAGTGATAAGGGTCTAATAACGAAGATCCACAAGGAACTCACACAACTAAACAAAAGCAAAACAAAAAGCCCAATCAAAAAATGGGGAGAAGAACTAAAAAGACACTTCTCCAAAGAGGAAATACAAATGGCCAACAGGCACATGAAAAACTGCTCAACATTGCTAGTAATAAGGGAAATGCAAATCAAAACCACAATGAGATACCACCTTAC
>PVHY01010872.1:0-50123 GCA_004024945.1 Uropsilus gracilis
CCTCTTTCAGACACAAATCAAACTCAGCAAAGCAAACTCCAACACGGAGTTCAAATCTGCAAACTCCTTAACTGCTTTCAGCACACATGCTGCCAGCCTGGGCCAGCCGAGGGTTGTTACAGGCCCTCGGTGGCCCCATGGCCAAGCTCACATGGCTCACATCTTTACAAGATGGCCGATTCCCATCTCTCCTCCACTGGACCTCTCTCTCTATCCAGTCTCCATATTCAAATCTGCATCTCCCCTCTCTTTGTTTGCACACCCTTTATATACCCTGATTTCCCGCCTTCCAGGAAATCTGTTTCACCTAGACTATTTCACTTCTTTCTTCCCCCTGCATCCCCCTGAAGGGAAATTCCAGCTAAGGTCATTCCCCCATTTTAACATTACCTGTCCTTAAAATCTGCAATCTTAAACAAGAGACAATGGGGGAGGGGCACACCCTATCAATTGCTGTTATGCTTATCCCGAATACCAATGCTGAGAACAAAAGTGAAGATGAATAACAATGCTACTGTTCTGGCCTAGGGATGATGCATTTCAAATGCTGGACTCCCTCCATGCTGTTATTAAAGTTCTTTGAAGCGTTGCTACTAAGAAAAAAAAATGTCAAAAGGACTCATGTTATTTATTGTTTCTCAAAACCTCTTACTGTTTCAGGCTGTCCCTAAACTAACCATACTATGTTAATGTGGCAGCCACTGGCCCAAAAAATACTGCAACAAGTGAGCATGAAAGATATTAGCAGATGCATGTAATAAAAGCTTGATTCCAAACTTCTTTGATTGTGAAATGGAAGCTAAGGATTTTAAAGCAATGAGAGTACATAAATACAAAGCAGATCTAAAACACAGCTCCAACAAAATCTGTGACAAGTGATTCTTATACTCTTTATTATTATAACTGTTCTTATTGTCTTTATTAAGAAGATGAGAAACAGAGCTTAAGTCATATTTCATGAAGATGTTAACAGGGTTTGCTAATACTCTAAAAAATTAAACCTACTGATCTTCAGTGTTTTCAACTATCAGGCAAGAAGTGAGGAGGAGGGACAGGAAGAATGTTACCAGTGGAAAGAAACAATAATAATAATGAACATTTGCCAATGCTTAATCTGTCAACTGAAGATATAAATTTTATGTGGATTTTGTCACCTAATCTTCACAAGTAATTTTCTTAAATAGCAGCCTAAACTGTCGGAAAATTATTTTGATTTAGTCGACAACAAGATGAGCTTTTTGTGGTTGAAAAGTCAGATGGGAATCTGCCTCTCTTTGAAAAGAGGAAGAAAATGTGTCTGAATTCAGAGAATCGCAGGGATGACAAAATCACAGACACTTCATGATGAACTGACCTTATATAAATGTAGGTATGTTAAAGATATAAAGATGCAAACATATTAAATGTCAAGATTCCTTAATTTCCAGAAGAAATTAAAGCTCTGAGAGTACAGGGACGCATTAAAATTGTGGTTTGCAGAGACCCAGTCTACTGCCAATTCCCCTGCACCTCACGACCTAACCAAAACAAAGAAGGGAACTCTATTTCTAACAGTCCTAGCTACAAACATGGTCTCTTCCATACAAAAAAGCTTTGGGATCTCTGTCAATGATGCAGGTTGACATGTCTAAATTTGAACCTCCAAGTTGCCAACTGGACTGCCACCCTTTTTGTCACAGACTTAACAGAACGTCTCTGACCTGTGTGACTTGAAACATCTGATGCCTCTCAGTGACACATTCTGGTGACCAACCCCTACATCTGAAACACTCACTATTGCAGAATCAAGATATAAATTCTTTAGAAAGAGGATGAGGGTTTTCAGTTTTGATAGTGCTTCATCTAATTCTCACAAACATGCCCTATCCTAGTTGTGTTCAAATATAGCTAACCACTGACTAACAAGACAAAATGAAAAGATCATGGTTGAGCAAAAACACTACAGTGCAGTCTGCAAACAATTAACATACAAATACTTCATTTGCTCTTGAATAGTTATTTTGGATGTCAAGATAGAGGTTCATCAGTATCAAGTGCCTACCCAAAATAGTGAATTACCATGAGGGCCTTCACTGATAGACTGAGGATAAATAGGCCAAACTATCTGAAAAGAGCTCTTATTAATAGTGAACCAAAATATTAGAGACTGCAGACTATATGGAGCTATTTGTTAGTAAGAGCAGATATTATGGGGGAAATAATCAATATCAAGATTAAATTTATTAGTAGAAACTTTGTTTAAGCTTATTCCTTTCCATGTTTTAAGAAACCACAAATTTATAAATTTGTCAGATAATAATTCAAAAATGTTTGCCTGATTAAGATACCCTGCCACAGCTTTATTAATGTACATTAGCTTCCATTTAGATCAACTATAGCCTCCCAAATGTCCTATTCTGGCAAGCCCATGTAAATAAGCAGACATATAAATATAAGATTGAGAGAATTATTCTCCTTAGTCTAACTAAAAATTCTGGCCAATCCTATATTTTTAAACTGCCACTAACATGTTTAAGTTTAATTGCATCTTCTCAATGAGGATAGCTCCTTATTACTGGAATTGGCAGGGGCCTTGACATTTGAGTCATCATTTCATTGTGTCTATTTCTTACCCCAGTATATAAATTAAGAAGAAATATGAACCAGATGAAAAACAGAGAGGTGGCAGCAGGGAAAGGGGGGTGGAATCTGAAGCAGTAAATTAAAATTAATTTTTCTCAAATCTACAAAATGTATGAAGCAATGATCATTTGGAATATATTCTACTTCAGACACATTTTCAAGGATATTTCCTGTAATTCTAAGTGCCAAGGATGCTTTGAACCTTCCTAACCAAATACTGTGCTTCTGCAAAACAGTCAATAGTTTTAATGTTCTCTAAATTGAAAAGATAGAATAATACTATTTTTAAAGTAACTACAAATATGGATAAAAACACATTTAATAACTGTCCCATTCTAAAGAACTTCAAAATGGATGACAATTATTAAACAAATAAATGCATAGTGTTTTAAGTATTACTTAAAACGTCATTATAGTAGGGAACAAGGATAAGGATACAATGATTCATTCAGACTAAAATATCAAAGCATACCAATTAAAAATCTTTAGACTTTTTCTAAGATGTTTTCAATATCACTAAACTTAATTTATAAACAAAATTATTGAATGATTCATTAAGTCACCTAATTCAGTCATATGAATAAATGTGCATCATTCCATCTTTCTCAAATTTTTCTTGTAAAATTTTTCCATCCAATTTCAAAAGTATAAAACTTAGTCAATTATGAAACTAATGCTATATAAAGTCCTCATAAAAAGCTCTGCTTTTGGGAGACTGCTGCCTGGTCTATTGATTATCACAGGTACTCCGGAAGATGTATGTACATAACTCTCACTGAGCTTTCAAATGTTCCTGCTACTCTTCCTTCATTCAATCCCAAGCAACCTGTTCATTTATAAATGCCAACAGTTCCCCAAAAATGCTTGGAAACAAACTGATTTTTTTTTCAAAAAGAGCTTTATTCAGCTTGAGGCAAAATACTAAAAAGAAGTTCTAGCAGAAACTGAATGCATATTCAAATATCTATAGTCTCAAACATAATATTATTTTTCCCTTTAGTCAAGATAAGTATATTACTACATTTTGAAAAGTCATGACTGATTTTTTCTTTACACTTTTATTGTTTAATATTGACTTTTTTCCTTTAAAAACTATATTGCATCTAAAGAAAAATGCTTGCTTAAACTCAACTATTTTAAAATACATTCTGATGTCTTTTAATCATTTATTCATAATTTATAGCCCACATTTTCCCAAAAGGGAGTCAAAGAAATTTACCATAAATTTACTTAATGTTCATTGTATTCTCTCAAAGTGTAATTATATTTTAGCTAAAAATGAATCTCTAGCTCAATATTAAAATTTAATTTGTAGAGAAGTCTTGCAATAGTAACTTAATTTCCAATTTTTAGGAAATAAATTCTGCATACTAACAAAAACAGGATGTATACAGATGTCACTAAGTTATGAAAACTGGAAAAGAACACCTTCAAAGCACTGTTAGCTTTTTGCCTATGTTTATTTCAGGATAAGACAAACAAGCCCTACAGTGTTAAACCAGTCTCATCATTTCTGTGATAGCCCAACATCAATCAGTAGGAATATTCATGGTTTATAGTATCAAGTTTTTAGTGAGTCCTATCAATTTTGTAACTACTATGGCTAGCATTAATAAATATCTTTCCTTTTACATGCTGAAATAAATTAATGAAAGAGGCAGACACTATGCAAAATGGCTGGGAACAGGGCCAAATCTTTTTGCATACATCCAGGGACCAGTAATTTCCTAAATGGCACTTTAAGCTCTCTTGCCTAAATAATTACAAGTACAGTCTGCGTGTAATTTACAGAAATAATTATGCACCCTTCTATGCACTTCCCTCACCCAACTCAAATCCATGACCACTTACCTTGTCTTTATTTTCAGTGCCAGAAGCCTCGGGCTTGGTTCTAATCACAAACGGGGTGGACAGTCGGAGTAGGACCCTTTCGAAGGTGGCATTAACCTTGGGAGAAACAATCTCGAAGCAGTCCTCAAACTTGAGCACTTTGTGCGTGTCGCATCGGAGCTGCTTCCGCAGGCCTTCCCCCAACTGAAGGACTGACATGTTGGGGTCGAACATCAAGTGGAAAGGGAAGGCTCTGCAAAAGGTGCTGATGCTAATTCTGAGGTCTGCAGGAACTTGGGAGGTTCCCCGCGAAAGGGTCTTTGAGATATTACTATTTTCACATTCTTTGATAAGAAAAGTCAGACAGCTACAATTGCCTGGGTTTGACCCGTCAGAACACAGTTTCTCATTTGCAACCTGTTCCACTTCCAGGTCCAGCCAGTAGATCTTCTTTCCTGCAGCCTTGATCATGCCCAGCATTGCAAACCCTACCACAGGGTGAGGGTGGAAGTAGTGGAGCAGAAGGGCACCTTCAGGGAGCTCTTTGCATAAGAAGGATGGTGACTCCAGTGTGGCCTGTTTTCCAAAGGAAGTTCTAATATGCTCCAAGAGAGCATCAAAGCCGTTAAAAAAGTCCTGCAATGTGCCACCCACGGCTCGGAGGACTCTCTCATTCTCATCAAAGCATATGTTAAAGAATTCCTCACCAAATCTCTCTTGAATTTCCTCAAACTTCAAACCTAGAGGTAAATGGGAAGCCAATGTTAGTGAACTATAATATAATTGAGGGCATATTTTTTAAATACTTATCAAATGACGTAGCTAGTGAGTGAAAGAAGTGAAAAGTTCCCTTGGGTCCACAAATTACCCAAGTATATCCATCATTCATTTTGAGTTAAGAAAGCAAATTTCAGTTCATCTTGTATTTCTTCTAAAATGTGAATGAGAATACACTTTTTATTTTTTAAATAGACCGAATTTTAGAATAGTTTGAAGTTCAAAGCAAAACGAAGCAGAAGCTAAAGTTATTTTCATATACCCCTACCCCACCCCTGCAAATTATTACTATCAAAGGAACTATACTGACAGAATATCACCCTAAGTCTATACTTTACATTAGGGTTTACTCCTGGTGTTGCATTCTTTAAATTTTAACAAATACATAATGATTTAAGTCTACCAATATATAATTGCCCAGAATTTTGTTGTCCTAAAAATCTGTACTTCACCTATTCATCCCTCCCTTACCCAAAATCTGGAAAATGAACTTTTCTAAATGGTGCTAATATATCTATCCCCTGTTGTAATTATCACAAAAAGTACCTTTTTCTTGGAAATTGCCCTCATTATTAAAGAATCTTTTTCAAGGAAATGATAAATTTGTCTCTATATTATCTCCATCCAATTTTGCCATCTAACTTATCACAATTCACTTCTTATGTAGCAAACAATAGCAAGAGAGGGAATTTATGTATGATACACGAGTAGGGTAAGGCATGAGTGTAAATTGAAGATTTAAATTAGTAATCACAGGGGACGTTATGGAAGTAAACCAGATACCAGGGAGAGAGAACAAATAAGGAATTTTAAAAGTCAGAATTGTGAAATGGTTTACATTTATTAACTCGCAAAAATAATAAAAGCCCAAAGTGAGGAGGAATCTAAGCAGAAAGAGTTTAAGTCTTTACGTTTCCTCAGTTCTCATTCCAGAGGTTGTTGCAAAAGGAAATCTGCCTTGTAATAATGGCATTATAATGAACCATGCATACACACATATACACACAAATTATTATATACTCTTATAATATACTATTATATAGTAATCAGAACCAGAATCATATATGACTTAATGAACTTCACCCTTAAGGATAATCTGAAGATCAGTTTGGAGGACATTTGTGGTCTAAAATGAATGTAACAAACACAGAAGATTTCAGTGTCTATCAAAAGAAAGTTTCTTCACAGAGTCATTCTCCTGCTTCTCCTTTGACCAAAATCACTACATGTCATTTACATATTCAATGTCCCTTGTCCAGTCTCCCCAACTTTTAAGGAGGTACAACAGATCAGGCAGGAACTGGAAAATAGTCCCTTTGCTAGTCCTTTTGTTAGTTGCTCTTTCTAGCTTTATTATTCCCTAAGGATTCTTCTATTCAGAAGTGAGGGATATAGAGTCAACATACTTTTTTAATAGGGTCAAAACAAATTGAATATTTTGAAAGTTTACTATGAGTTTAAATATTGTGGCAGCCAAGTTATGAAGTCAGCTTGCCAAAGAAGTTTTTAAAAGCTACATGGAGTACTATTCAGAAAAAAAAGATGAACTCTTGCTATTTGTTTAAACATGGATGAAACTGGATGGTATGATGCTAAATGAAATTAACTCAGAAGGAGAAAAACACCAGATGATTTCACTCATGTAAGGAATATAGAGAAACAAATAGAGAAAACTAAACCAAGTCAATTTTAGAAATCTGAGGGCAGAACTGAGGTTACTGAAGAGAGTGCAGATGGAAACAAAGGGAGGAGGGAGCCTAGTGGTCTGTGATAAAGATCTACTTTATAAGACATGCTATGATAGTGGGTGTATGAACCTATTGTCCTAAATTATATACGATGTGGTAAACTAGTGTGACCTACAAAAAAAGTGGGGGGAGGATCTCTGTGAAGTGAAAAATAAAAAATCAAAGTGAAAAAGGGTCCCTTTCTTACAAGCATTTTATGTTAATTTTAGTTTTATATATATGATATATTTGATTTCAATGGCAAGTTGAGTCACTTAATATAAAAATATGACCACTGCATGCAAATTTTCAAGTTACAGATTGTCACTCAACATATTTTATATTTATTAGCAATAATGCCAGATGAATTTAATAATACTAGCATTTTTCTGGCCAGTTCTCTAAGGAAGAAAGAAAGCAAGACACATGATTTTCAGTAGAATTAAACTTCTGCTCCATTGAAACTGCTTTTATAAGTGCTTATAAAGTCTACAATCTACATAATGCTAGTCCCTATCTATTTTAACATCTTTTGCAACTTCCCCTTTAATTTGATACCATTCCTTATCTCTTCCTAGCCAATCACTCTTCTCTCTTGGCTTTCATACAATTATACTCTGCTGGTTTGATTACTATCTGTTTGAGATTTTCCCCACTCAAACTCTTTCTATGACAAATGCTTACATCTCCATTATTATGTGTAACTCAAAACATTCTAATACATACAGATTGATTTATGTTCCTTCAATCTCAATGATCTTTACTATGGCTAACTTTTTATTTAAAAAAAATCAGTTTGGATTGACTACTTCTTTATTTTAAAGAATCATATCAAAAAGAGAACCTAGGCTCTTTATATACAAGAGAAAACAAGGATCTGTCTACCTTGTATTTTTCATAAAAGGGAATGTTCCCTCAAAGATATTAAGAAGACAGATGTAATCATAACATAGTAAATGTATGCTCTGATAACCAAAATCTAGATTCTCAGAGCAGGTGGGTAGTGAGATGGGGAAAAGGCAAAGAAGAAAAGGGTAGGTAGGTAGGTGTGGTGGTGGTAGCTAGTTACTTTAAAAAATTATGAAGAAAACAAATAATTTCACTAGAGGCAACCAAATGAAACTACTCAGTGGGGATTCTATCAACTAGAAGTTCTTGTTGCTTTCAGCAGCACTTCTGTCCTATAAGATACAATGACAGTTATTCTCAAATCATAATGTTAAGGCCATAACCAGGTGCCAAAGTAACTTACATTAGTAAACTTTATTATTTTGAATATTATAATTAAATGCCATACATGTAAATCTATATAAGTCACAATACCACAATACTCCCAATAATAATTAACTAATTAAAAAAAAGTTGTCCTAACAATTGTTAAGCTATACAAGATTTTTAAAAGAAAAAAACTTATGAGTTTGAAAAATTAAGACAGGGGAAAGATCACTTCAATTTCTGCAAATATGCTATGAATTAATAGTCAAGACTTCCCTTTTAAGCGATTTCAAAAGAAAGCACAAAGAAAAGATAATTGGTGTAAGATTCCACCTACGGTTGATGCAAACCCTCTACTTAGAGTAAATCACTTCAAACATATAGACAATGCTCATCTCCTGATATCACAAGGCTCCATGACAGCTTGACATGTGAATGTGAAAGAATACATTTTCTCAAGAGACATAACTTATAACAAAATACTGCGTTCATTAGCAAGTAAGTTAAGATACAGAATTTAAATTTTCTGCTAATTCACCTTTTTAAAAAGTGAACTGGCTATACGCTACCATCCTTCAGATGCAACTCAAATTGTTTATCCTTGACATGTCTTGGGCCTCAACTTTTATCCCTCTAATTTCACATTGTGCACTTCATGAGGACAAGAACCTTCTCCTGGTGATGCCTATTCACCCAACTCTCGCACCATACCTTGTGCATTTATCATAGAAACCAAGAATTTATCATAGAAACCAAGCATTTATCATAGAAACCAAGCATTCATCTAAACATTTGATAATCAAGCTCACAGAGCTACAGTTGTGCCACATTTAAAGCTATCAAGACAATTAGACACAGTCTTTTGTCACATGGATCCCGACAGATAATTAAATTTTACAGTGTGAATGGGCCATAACAGAGGCACACAGGCCAGCTGATGGAAGGAATGTATGACTCCTCAGAAGGAGTATAAAGACTGAAGGAAAACTTGAAGAAAAAGTAGTATTTAAATGACCAAAAAGGAAGGAACACACACTCTCACAATGAAAAATGGATACAAGAAAGAGGTAGAAGAAGCCAGCCTGGTCAGGGAAGGGCAAGTAGTAAGCAGAAAATGCCAGGAGACAGCTGCTAATAAATCTTCACAGTAGAAGCTGGATTTAAGGGAGCCAAGAACAAAGTCAAAGTAACTAGCCAGAGAGATGCTACTTCACCTCTAACGGAGTACACTGATGGTCCCAGTAACAATGGAGAACAATATCAAGTAGTGCAACAAACATTTTCATAGATTACATATTTAATCTTTAAAAAAATTCCTATCAGGTAGTTTTTTTTAAGTTGTCCACATTTCATAGGTAAAGAATTTGCCCAAGCTTATACCACTGTAGAAAGCAGTCAGGTCTCAAAATGAAGCCTAATACTAAACTTTGTTTAAAAATGATATTATCAAGAGTGAAATGTGTGCATGAGGGGTGTGCATGAGGGGTGTGGGGGGGGTGTAGTGGGATGCACATTCTATTCATTGTTATGTCACCACTGCATAGTATTCTGGCTGACATTTACTAAGTGTGCAGTAAATATTTGCTGCAAGTCGAATGAATGAATGAATATATTGCTAAAGTTGACAGGCTTTATAAGGCACAGTCAACAATTATCAAATACCACTGTAAGGTCAACTAAGATAAAACAGAAAACTGAAAGGATCAGAACTTTCAGGATCTTTGATGGAACTATTTCCCTGAAAGGGGTGGGGCAAAAGATTGCATGTGATGTGTCAAAAGCTAAGTATAGAAATAGAAACTCTTCTACTGTAATAATAAGACTAAAATTGCTTATTTCATAGACTTATATATAAAAAAAAAAACCAACCAAAAACCTGACCTCTATACTTAGAAAGGGAAATATCACCTTTACTGAGCACATTTAAAGAAGGAAAGATAAGGCACCCTCTGAGGTCCAGTTGGGTAAGAGAGGGAAACTGGGGCCTTTGGGGCCAGAGACCATCTATCCCCCCAAGTGGGTGTTAGTCTCCTTTAAATGAGGAAACTGCCAAATGGGTGTACCTCAACTGTCGAGCTGCTACTACTGTGAACTGTGTTTACTCCATAATTACATTCTGATTAATTAATTAGGCTTCACCAACCTAGTAACTCAAGCACAGCAAAATCTCTAGTCCCAACTGTGAAGAATTTCAATGTTTAAGCAATTGATTATCATGTGAGAAAAATATTTTTCCCAGAGTTACTGAGATATAATTGACATGTGTTAGTCTTGACACTTTTCTAGATGCAAAAATGATTACCACTTTAATATGAGCTAATACCACCATCACATGACATAGTTACCATTTGTTTTTTGTGAACAGGATATTTCTAACAGCTACTAAAATACAGCTTTAGGAGTCTCACACATTACTACTAACTATAACCACATCATTGTGGGTTAGGACAGAACTCACTTCACTATCTGCAATTTCTTACTCTTTAACCAATATCACCCTACCTCTTACCCATTGTAACACCATTCTACTCTGTTTCTCTGAGTTCAATTCTTTTACACCAATCTCACATGTAATTAATATCATATAATATTTGTTAAAAATTCATTATTAAGCAAGACCATAACACTTTTGTGGACTTTGCTTAAAGTTCAGAGGACATTTTTATAAAAATATTATTCCAGTATCACATCAATCTATAAAGAAGTAGCTGAAGCTGAACTCTGCCTCCCAAAGGAAGGGGTGTCCAAATAATGTCTGTCTAAATACTAACAAAGGAGAAAAGGCAGAAAAAAATCCCAATGCCCAAAGTGTAATTTGAAGGGAGTTGTTATGAATCTTATAGCAATACAGTATCATTTGAATCTTGGTGTGATGAGATAAACCTTGTAATTTGAGTACTTTATAGTTCAGTAAGTAATAAGAGTTTTGGATAAAAGTAAAAAGAAAATGCCCTATCAGCTTTGTCCTTAACCTACAAAAATGTAAACAGTAATTTTCTATCATTTAAGCAACACAGGACTCTCCCCCCCACCCCCCCTCCTCTCTGCATTTGTTTTACCTCGGCCCCTCCCCAAAAGACAAAACAGTATATGACATATATATATATTTATATATATATATATATCTTTTTAAGTGTAAACACGTTACAATTAATTGTGTCTAGCATTTTTTAATTATTATATACTCAAAGATAACATAACATTTAGATTCAAAAAAGCAAGAATTTTGCATTCTTGAGCTAACAAAGAATATGCTAAGCACAGGAAAAGCCCTATAAAATGCTGAAGGGTTGTTTTTGCTAATAAAGATTATACACCCAGAAAGTCTAGAGTCTTTAAATTTTGAGAGTCTGTTGATTTTTTTTTTTTTTTTGGTGGTGGTGGTATGTAAAACATTACAACATGCATTTTACAGAAGAAAATACTAAAAATACTAGAATTAATAACAAAATGTGGTAAACAGCTGAGATAAAATGTAGAAAATATCAATAGTTTTTCTCTATATCAGCAGTAAGGATCTGAAAGTAGAGTGAGAAATAACCTATGTAAAAGATCAATGCAAACTATAAAATCACAGGAATATATTTAATCAGAAATACATAGAACTTACATAGAAATAAATCTTAAATACATAATAAATACATAAATAAATACAAAAAACTAAAATGGATGCAAAGAGTATGAAAATATATAGGCACCACAAATTAAGATATGTTTGATGTATTTCTAATTATAGCCTCAACTAGTCTTTTATAAATATGGTGACTTTTAGATTCATATAGAAGAATAATTGCCTAGAATAATCTGAAAATTGCCTGAAAGGAAAGATTACTACAGAGGAATCATAGATTAAAAAGACAGCATAATCAGTATTTTTACTTCCTTGAAAAGAAACTAAAGTATTATTGGAATAGAGAAATCAAAAGTAAATCTATGCATGTGAAAAGTATAAATATACTACAAAATCATATTTTAACTCAGTGGGACAAATTGGTTTATTTAATAAAGACTCTAGCCATCTGGAAAACAGTAAAATTAAATCCCATCTCACAGGAAAAATGAAATCAAATTTCAGATCAATTAAAAGTTTAAAATGTAAAACACAAAACAATAAACATTTTAGAAGAAAATATAGGAGACTGCTTTAACTGAAACTAGCAAACATGCAAAATAGAAAGACAAATTTATTTGGTATGCCATAAAGCGACAGGGAAAATGCTAGAATAATGTATAGGAAGATACTTTTTTTGCTATTTCATTTCAGTAAGAATATACATGTATGTATGCTATTTGCAGATGGTATATCTGCATGCAGATTCTGCCAGTCTCTCTAACCTAAATACCAATGCAGTTTATCTTTAAACAATATAGGTTTGATTTGAGTCCACTGATATGTGTGTGTTTTTCAATATACTGGAAAATAATGTTTGGAGATTTGTGACAATTTAAAAAGAAAAAACATAAACTGCATAGAAATTCTGAAAAATATGAAAAAAAAGGAAGGTATGTCATGTATACATTAGTTTGTATAGGAACGTATGCCCATTCATACTGTATATTGCAAAGGTTTATAATAATTGATTAGTGTATACTTTAGGCTATCTGAAATAATCATTTTGCTGCTGCTTTGTTGTCAACACATAAATCATTATACCTATAAATAAATACGAAATTCTTTTTTATATCATCTTTTCATTTTTGATATCTAGTGTTAGTAGCACATGTAGCATCTACAGTGTTTTGTATCATGTAATATTGATGCAGATGCTGACAGAAGATGCATCTTATAAACAATAATGTAAACTCGCAATGTAAACACAGTATAGAACTATAAATATATTTTCTCCTCTTCATAATTTTCTTAATAACATTTCCTTTTGCTGGCCTACTTATTGTAAGTATATAGCATATACCTAGACATACAAAACACATGTTAGTAGGCTGTTCATTTCCTCGGTCCACAGCAGAATATTAGTAGTTCATTTCTAGGGAATGCTAAAGTTATAGATGGATTTTTAGACTATGTGGGGTAAAAATGTGCCCCTAACACTCACACTACTCAATGATGAACTATACTTTGTTTTCTGCCACCATGATCAATAGTAGATCTAATTTCAACAGCTTTCTAAGTAACTTCTCTGCTTTCCAATCTCTCAGCAATCCATTTTCCATACACCATTTCCAAATCATAAATCTCATCAAATCACTTCACTGATTATCCATTGCCCTGAGAGTGAAGTCTAAACTCAGAGGGCTCGATCCAGCTTCATAGTGGGTGCATCTTCAGCTTTCAGTGTCCTCTCCGCTCATCTCTGCACAAGCCACATCAAGCATTTGTTTTCCTGACTAGGTGAAAATTGCTTCTCAAAGACTTCTATGAGGGGTAGTTGTATGTTTCAATAGAATTTTATGCCCATTTCACTATCTGCTTAGACCAGTCTTACTGATCTTTGCACCTAAAGTCTTCCAGAATGATTTTCTTGGCATTCCCAGACTGGAATAGTGGCCTTAACTGTTTCAGCTTCCAAAGCATCTTGTGGTAGAGATTCTAGACTTGCTTACATGACTGTAGCTGGTTTGTCCACACCTTAACCAGATGTAAACTCTTAAAGACAAGGATTATGCCCTGTTTACCATTTTTCTGTGTGTGTACATGTACGAGAGAGAGAGAGAGAGAGAGAAAGCTGACAATGATGGGTCTCGTTGTAGAGCACTGAAGAAAGTATTAGTGATCAGAACAGACATGGGACTCATCATTATTGAGCTACATGAAAGCTAAAATAATCCAATAATTACATACATAATCCACAACTGTACTGAAGACATGCATGAGGTTTGGTGTTGCGGCGATAAGGTACACAATGCTAGGAGAGCATGTACAAAATAATAAGAATACACTGCATCGAAGAAAGCTTCCTTTCAAAGCAACATATCTGAAAGGTAAGTCAAAATCAAACAGGCATTTGAGAAGGAGAAGGAAAACACTGTAGACCAAAGGAACATGAACACACACACGCACACACACCACACACACACACATACACACACACGTCCTGGAAGAGATTGAGCTGTCAGGGAAACTAAATGAAGATTGCCACTGCAACCCTAGTTCCTGGCACAGCACCTTGTTTATAACAATATTTTTTAGTGAATTGACAAAAGAATAAAGTGATGAATGAATGGACAAGTAGCTAGGGTTGTATGTAACTCACCATAGATATATGTATGTTATATAGGATATATGTGTATATATATATATATATTTTACAAAATAGGTAAAAAAATATATACTGTACATCTGTGTATATCGCAGTTTACCCTTAGTGTTATTCATACCCTTCAATGCTTGCTCAGACCTGAGCAAGCTATGCCATGCAACTACTGAAGCTGTGAATGCTTACTACTTGATGATACCTGGTATCAACAAAAAGTCACAGGTGAGAGGTAAGACATGGGCAGAGTTAGGGTAGCACCTGTGTGGTTAGGAATCGTTAGCAGGCTCTGGGCAGAGCTTGCTGTCAGAGACAGGCCACTGTCAGGTGGCTGTAGGTCCCTTGCACTACCCAGCCTTCCCCTGACACATTGTGGCAGATGTTTATCCATCAGCAGCATGATGCAGACTCAAAGAACACACGATGCCAGCTAATTACAAAAAGTCACCTGCCTCCACCCTGCATCCACACCTGGTCCCAGCTCCTGAGCTGCAATCTGCCACTGTGGGAAAATGTGGCAGCAGCTGAAAGACTTCAAAATCTCCCTATAGAAATGGCTTCTCACTGTTTCTCAAACCTACACTTTTTGTCAGTCTTTCATCTGAGGGCTGAGAAAGTAGAGACAGAAATTACTATGCAAATAAATGGATTCTGGCTTCTGTGGCGGATGACAGGCCCGTTCAAATTGGACCCCATCATCATGGCAGTAGGAGAACATAATTTGGATCCTCAGAGGGCT
This sequence comes from Uropsilus gracilis, assembly GCA_004024945.1. NCBI lineage: Eukaryota > Metazoa > Chordata > Mammalia > Eulipotyphla > Talpidae > Uropsilus > Uropsilus gracilis. Next base: position 15,123 of record PVHY01010872.1, read on the forward strand.
TACTCAGAGCTGTTAATCACTGCTAATGCCTCTGTAATTGTTGTGCTTTCTACAATCACTAACTTGTGATTCAACCCTCCTCAATTGCTCCAGCCCAGTCTTGGGACCTGGGCCTCTGTCCAATTTGTATAGAGAGGATTAACTTTTAGAATAAAAGTTATGGTAAAAAGCTAAAAACTGATGGGCTGGGCATGGTGGTGCATGCCTGTAGGCGGCAGCCTAGGAAGCCACAGCTGAGGCTAGGAATCGCATGAATCCAGGAATCCAGCTGGGGGCATGAAGCGAGACCTAGTCCCAAAAATATAGCTGGGTGTGGTGGTGCACACCTGTAATCCCAGCTATCTGGGAAGCTGAGGTTGGGGATTGCTTGAGTCTGTGGTACCCCGGGCAACATGAGCCTGCAGTCTCACAAGCAAAAATAGTGAGACCTAGTCTCAAAAAAAAAAAGCTAAAAACTGATGGGAATATGAACACTTTCATAAACCCCCTGTTCAGATAGGTAATAAATATTTAGCTGAAGACCTAAAATTAGTATTTCATTAACAAAATAGCATCAGATTTTAAATGCATCCGCATACCATCAGGTGCACATAATGGAATTATCACAGGAGCCCAACTTCAAGAGTACTTCGAGCAGGTACAAACAAGTGAGCCTAATGCTCCTATACCAGTTGGATGACAGCACATGATCATGCATGTTTGTTTGAAAGAGAATTTGTAGACGGACCATTTCACATAACATCAATGCATGAAGTCAAGAAATGCAAGGGAGAAAAAAAAAGTACTGGAAATTCCAATGTACTGGAACTGCCCATGAAACACATCATCTCTTATGGACAGTCACTCTGCCTCTATCAAACGCCAACTGTGAGGCCCTTTCTTCTAATATTGACTATCCTAAAATTACAAGGTTCCTTCCTTTTCCTTTGAGGTACAATCTATTCCTGTAACAATGACCCAAGAGTTTCTTTACACACTCTGGTTTGACATGAGCAATTCTACTAACTCTCCTCATTTAACTCCTTAAAGAAACTGCAATAGCCCTCATCTCTCTTTTGTCAAAGAATTCAAGATACATTAACGACAGTATTACAGAATGATTTTAAATAGATATAAAAATTGAGAGTACAGAAGAAAAGGCATAAAAATGGGACTGGGCAGGATGGCACATGCCTCTAAGTGGCAGCGTAGGAAGCTGCAGTCGGGGCCAGGGATAGTGGTTCGAGTCCCACTGGAGGTAAGTAGTGAGACCTAATTCCAAAAAATATATAGCTGGGTGTGGTGACTCGTGCCTGTAATCCCAGCTACCTGGGAAGCTGAAGCTAGGGATTTCTTGAGTTTGTGGGCAATGTGAGACTGCGGTTCCACAGGTAAAAATAGCGAGACCTAGTTTAAAAAAAGGGGGGGAGGGGAGATAAAAATGATGTTGTGGTTTGGATGGACATTCCAAGTTGTGATTTGGAAGGAAAGAGGAAGGCTGTGGAGATGTAGGGAGCACTAGTGAGAGAAAGTGTTACACCAGGGTCACAGTCTTTTGTCTACATGGACTCTGACATGGGAGAACATATGAACACATTTACTCTTCCTCACACTTGAAAACGATGCCAGTATCTGTTCTACTCCACTCACCTTTCTCAAACATGGTTCACTTTTGATAGCACACCGAAAAGATGCTGGACACATTAAAAGATGGGAAGCACATTAAGGCTGTGGGAAAGAGTCCATAGCACAAGTAGAAACTGAACACCCAGTCACTGCCCTTCCCCTCACTGCCCTTCCCCTTAGATGTCAAAAGCAACCCAAGAAGAGCAACAGCACATGTGTGTCACTGTTGCAGAGTGACTCTAACAGGAACACAGAACTAAGTCTGGCATGTGCCACTAACAGGATACAAGGGGAAACAGAAATGACACCCCTTTAAAACTAAGAGCAGAGAGCATACACTATTAAGCTGCTCCGTTATACTAAAGGAAACTTGAATATAAAGTTTACTACTTGCTTTCAAGTTTTATTTGCTAAGTTATGTGCTTATGAGCTTTCATTTTTATAACACTGCATTCATTTTTCTGTATCCTTTCCAGTTTTTGTACATATCCACATTTCTACACAGGTATAGTCAAAAATGTGGAATTATAATGTACACAAAATGCTTTGTGTTTTGGCTTCTTCTTTCTGTGAAGTATTTCATCTTCAGTGGATACTGGGAGTTTGAATCTTGCTCTGGGAATTGCCTTCCGTGGAAGAAAGCTGCCTGGCCAAGGTCCCACCCCTTCCCAGGGCAGCCTGGATCAGAGGTGGCTAGTCTGGGAGGTGGAGAGGCTTCCATGCCTCGGGGATATTTCTGGAGATCAGCTTAGACCTCTGCTATGTGCACATCTGAAAATAGTATCCAGCGCTCCACCTGTCCCATTCCACTTTCTCCATTTCCTCATAGGAAAATCTAAAATGATCAAGCTGCAAACATATTCTACCTTTCTTGAAAATGAAGGATGACACAATGGGTGGAGGTGTGCAGCTTTGCACAGTACTCAAGACAGGGTTTGCCTGGCTGGATCACTAGACCTGCAGGAAGCATCGAGCCACATTCCTTCCTCAGTACAAGTCTGCTGCTTACCCTGCCTCCTGGGAAGCCAGAGCTGTGCCCATATTGCAGACATTCTCAGGCTGTAGCATGACCTCTTTAACAGTTCTCACTCCAATGGCTGCTCCGGGTTGCTACAAAGAGATTTATCATAACTTAACTGACCATTTCCTTACAGTGGGGCTGTTGGTTGTTGCCCATAGTTTGATAGTATAAAGAACATCATTAAAATCAGCCACCCTTTGAGGTTTTTTTCTTGTTGTTTTCAATTTTTTATTTATAAGTTACTAAACTTATAAATCACTGAAGAAGATTTTAAGGTTTTGTAGATTATATACATAAACCCTATAAACATAAACCCTATGGTAAGACACACTACCAGAATACTGAATGGGGACAGGTCATTTCACATCTTGCAGCATATTTTACCAACACTCAGAACAGGCAAAGGAGACAAGAACAGAATGGTTTGTCATTCATTTATGTAGCATAGCTGAGTAAATCAGAGTCCACATTATGCTAGCACCTAGGATATGGTATTGGCTAGATAAATGAATTTTCAGGTTACTTTTTACTTTACACACTTTCAAGGGGGCTCATGAATGCACAAATATAGACAAAGCAGATACTGTCGAAAATGTGAACTGGATACTGATAAACCGTTGACTTCAGGTTCTTAAATGGTGTCCTTTCCAAAGCAAAGCAACAGTGTTGGTATGTAATGTTGCTATGTACAGTGATGACCCATGTGGGTATGTAGTGAGCAAAGTAAGGAAAGACAGTCAAGGGGAAATAAATTTAAAGAAATGCTGATGAAAGCACTAAGAGTCGAGCAGAAAACAATGAACAAAGCTCTGTTATTGCCACACCAGGACACATACCACACATTCATGGAAAGGGATGCCCAATCTGGGAATGAGTAGGTGAAAATCCAAACCTTGAAATCAGGGCAGATGAGGAAGAAGGTTAAGGTGCACATGTGGGAGGCACTGGAGGATCCTGCAGACATGAGAACTGTTGCCTTTTTGATCTCTTTAGATCTCAGTCCCTTATCATTCCTGAAGCCATCTGGCTCTACAACACCTTGAAAGTTCTCTTGATTTACTCCAACCTGCACCTGTCCCTCATACTTCATCTCCTGGGAACCCCAAAAGAGCGGCCCCAACTGGACTGGCAGAGGGACTTACTTCTCAGGGAGGATGGCAAGGGGGAATAGCTAATAAAATAGGAAGCAAGAGGAAGGAAACAGCACCAAGGCATCCTCCCTGCCTAGAGACATCTTCATAGGGAAGCATGGGGCCACCTGACTTAAAAGAGATGCAAAAAAGGACTGTCTGAATTTGGAGCTCTTTTTTCCATCAACTTTTATCACTTCCCCACCACCCCTTAACTCCTAGAGAAAACAAAAGGTGATATGAGAGATCTTCCTTAATACTTGAAAGCAAACAAAAGTACATTTATGCAAAAGGTCAACCAAATTCAGTACTTGACAGGGAAAAGATATTATAAAGCAGTAAGAACTCAAATCACACACAAGAAAGGATGCCGCTTTCCTTCCAGCACTTCTTACTGTACTATAGAAAAGAACCGTAATTAAAAGTAGGAAGAAAACTCCCTTTTCTCTCCTCAGCACATCCCCAAAGCCTTGTCAGAATACAGTTGCTATTTGCTTTCCAGTTTCTGGAAGGATGTCAAAGGTCGACCTGATTTGTTTTTTTTTTCTATTCCACTAGCAGTGAAAGAGTTGGCCCAGTGCTCTAGAAGACAGATAGGATATTTTTTTTAGCCTTGTAACCATGGTAACTTATTTCCCAAAGCCTAACATGGTGGACAAACTTCTTTTTAAACAATGAGCCAATAAACTTAAATTCTGCTGTGTGCTAAACATGTGCTACAGAAAGCTCACTGTTACCATCCCTGTTTCACACATCAGAACTGTCTCAGGATTTGGATAAAGGAGTCCAAAATGAAAGCAAGCACAATAGAGTTCCGATGTGGTAACACAGAAAGTTACTCTCTCCCACAAATCATTCCTGTTTGCCTAACACTTAAACAAAGGCAAAAATAGGGACAATGCTCTGTGAACACCATAACGTAGATTCCTGCCTCCTGTTAGCTACAAAGTTCACTCCATCATTTAATTAAAAAGTGTTCTCCAAAGACCCAGAATTACAAGGTTCCATTTGAGCTGCATGCTGAAAGTGTGCATTTGAGTATATGTGTGTGCGGTGGGGCAAAGAGGGATGAAGGCAACTAAGAAGACTTAATAGACAACCTGAGGAGGCAGTCATCTGCCCAGTATGAAATTTGAGGTAACTCACTTAAGTTACCTAAGTTTGAAATTTGAGGTAACTCACTTAAATCCCATTATTTCTACACAATGGGGGTGTTAAGGAATGAAATTACTATGTATTCAAAATGAACACTTTCTAAAAATGATGTTTTGTGTATTTGGACAAGAGAAGAAATTTAATAGCATGTGTCAGAAGCTCTAACTTGTTATTCATATAAAAATCAGGAAAGTGATGATAATTTTAATCATATGTAATTATAGACACAAGAGTTTTCATTCACCCTAGAAATAGTTCACTTTAAACACTTACTAACTCAACTTAATAGAAAAGGCCATTTAGTTTGATGTCCTACTTCAGGTAAAGATTCCATTAAGTGAATCACACACACGGCTACATAAAGATACAGAAAGTTATGCTACCAAAGATAGACACTCTTACGGCATAGTGCAATATTATCTAATGACTTATGACAGACTGAAAAATAATTTACCCTGGTATTTAAAATGTCAGAAAAGCAATAAAAAAAAAAACCAGAGTCTACAGGAGAGATTATGTCAATGATTGATGAGGCTTTTGAAATCAGGGAAAACATATGGAAAAGTCCAAAAATGCCATAAGAGTAAATGATTACCAGAAGGAAGGACTATGTCCTAGTGTAGATGTCTCTACAATATCAAGAAAATCAGTAAGTTAGCAATAGAATTAGTCAGCAGCTTTAATTTTTTTTTGTTGCTTTGACACATGAGTTCTCATTCTATGAGTTATTTTTCTAAATGGACAAAAATAAAGTGATGAGAGATACAGAGAAACATATCACCTTGACTGTTATCAATGGTCCCACAGCATTAGACAGAATGGGGTCTATGTCCAGTTCCCCATCACTAAATTAGGCTATAAAGACCACTACAAACCCTGAAGGAAATAAACACTGCAGATGGTCTCTCTTCTGGAACTGATTATACAGCATTTGGTGCTTTTATGGGTGATATTAGGAAATACAAAATATGCCTAAAGTATAAAAATAGGATACAAGCTCTTAAACTCACAAATGTTTGTTATTTTAATTTAGTTTTGGGCTTTTGTTCAACTAAGCCTGAAACCAAGTAGAAAAAGAAAGTTCCTTTAGATTTAAATATTTAAAGTATAATTTTGTCCAGTTGTTAGAAATGTTTTATTTTTACATAATGTGTAACTTAGAAGAAAGTTGCAAGAATAGAACAAAAAAATCATATTTTTAATCAAATTTACCAGTTTGTTAATATACCGACACCTCTTTATCCTTTATCTTCCTTTAAAAGCTCTCATATGCATGCTCTCTCTTCCCTGCCTTTCCCTGCCCCCTCCCTCTCCATCTCCCAAATACACTTGAGAGTAAGTAGCAGATACCATGTACCTTTACCCCTACATACTTCAGAGTATATTTCATGAAAACAGGAATATTTCCCTTACATGACCATCCCTCACAGTACAACTATAAAGACAAAAAAATTTAACATTGGCTCAATATTATTATCTAACAGTCTATACTTAAATTTTGCCTAATATCCTAATACTGTCATTTGTAAACACTCTTTTGCTCTAATCCAGGAGCCAATATAAGATCTTTCATTTTGCTTGTTTGACCAGTGCTTTTAATTTTCCTTCCTCAGTTTTTGTCTATCAAACACTATTAAATATCCTAGGTGCCCACCCTTTTGGTTATTCTGCCTGGTTGTTGTAGGTACAAAGGATTGAACATGATATGAGTCTATAGGCAGTCACAGTTAAGCGAGGAGAAAGACATGTATCCTCTTAGGAAGTATATAAAGAAATGCTACAAAGTCTCAGCATATGCTAGGCTTTTTTCAATTTTTATCTGCTCAAAATCTTTGCTCCCTGGATCTTTTTCTTCTTTTCTCCCACATTTAACTAGGGAAATACTTCCATAGCAAGAATCATCATTAGCAAAAGTTATTTATAAATGATCTCATAACTCCTGGAGTAGGCTAGGGATGCTTTGGTGGTGGGTACAGTGTGGTGACATACATCTGATCTCACACAGTGTTATCAACCAATGTTATCTCTATTAAAAAAAGTTTTACTAAAAAAATTCAAGAAGTTGACTTACTGTATAGTATCATACAGAGTGAAGAGGTTTTTATATAAATGTACATATAAAGGTGATCATATAATTTCTTAATATATGTGCATACAAATATAAGACATGTAGTATTAAAACACAGATAGTCCTTTAGATGGGAAATGTGTTATAATTACCATTTATTTTCAGAAAAAGAAAGAGTTGACATAATAAAAAAGAATTAGACTCTTTTCTAAAGCTTAAAAAGCTACATACAAATCAAACATCAATCATTTTTTGTTACGTGACTTTCAATTAATCACAATATGGGTCACATTTCATCTGAATATAAGATAATTATAGTCAACTATTGAGCTTAGCAAGGTAGAAAATATTACAAGTGAAAGCCTTTTATAAATAGTGAAGCACATATAACTGATATGGGTATATGTGCATATGTGTGTTTATATTTATGTATAGAGGTGGGAATACTGATATGGAAGGAGCCAAAATAAATAGAGTGAGAGAGAAAATTGAAGGGTGCATATCTGACCTATAGATTTTTTTCTGACAAGGGCCAGACAAGTTTTATCACAAATTCTCAACTACTGGTGCAGTCATTCTCTTTGGGTAGATTATTCTAGAGTCACACAAGCAGTATTCTCTTCTGTTCACTACAAAGAGAAACTGCCTCATGGCCCTCCCATGAGCTTCCAGAATGACCGTGCCATGAGAGCAGAAATCATGTCTACCTCACCCACTTCCAGATCCCTAAGACTTTCACAGACTGGTTCGTAGAGGGAACGTGATCACTACTTGTGGAGTGAATGACAGTTGGGGTCCTGTACATCCAAAATATGGCATAACCTCACTGCCTCCTTCTTGAGAGGGGAAACCGAAAGTTTTATCAAGCTCCATATTCAAGGTAAGTAATGTTTTTAAAGAAACTCAAAAATTTTCACTGATAGAACAAAGCACTTGGATCTCTCGAATGGGACAAATGTCATTCATACACATTTCTAAATTAATAAACCTCTTCTTGTAAATTCTGCAATAAATCTTAGTCCAGTTAAAACTCCAATGGCCATTTAAAACTTTAAAGAATTTCTGTAGGTTTACAACTTATCTGTTGATACTAAATTTGTCATTAAAATATTAATCTCAAATATGCTATGAAAGTAAAACTTATAATAAATTAAGATACATGAACTTTTAAATGTTGCGAAAATTTGCATTGGTGATTTTTATTTCAAAAGGATTAAGAAAAAAGACACTGAAAAAAGAAAGGTTATGAAAACAAAAAATAGGAAAATATGAACATCTAAGTACTAGACTAATAGTACATTTGAAACAGTGTTATAGATCATGGGAAATACAAGGAATCAGGAGAAACAATGAAACAGAAAAATGATGGCAATGGGGGTAGTTTCAGTAAAAATTTTTCGAGGTACTCGTCAGTGGAGTAAATCTCAAGAATCCGGTTCATTTGTCACTATTTTTCTTGTTCTCTGTTGAAATTCTTCTTTCTCTCCTTTGCAAAAACCCTAACATGACAGTTCAGAATGAAAGTTCAAAGACAAGTACAGACTGTGCTACCCCCAAGCAACTTTAAACCCAATCTGTTGCTCTTTTTATTTCCCCTAGGTTAACTTGTTCTCTGATTAATAGGATTTCTAGTCCTAATGGTAGTAACGAAAAAAGTTACTAAAATGTCATTTTACTAAAACTACCTGTGACCCACACTTTCAAACCCTATCACACTTTTGTGCAAAGCTATTGACACAGGATGAAGAAAAGTACTGACCCAGAATTAGATATGCCCACTTGTGCAGAGGCAGAAGAAAATATGAAAAACAATGTTCAAGTGGTAGTTATTATAACTTGGCAATAAATTCTCAAAGAATTACACTTCTTTTCAGTCAAGAGCTGGTTCACCTTGACATTAGATGTCAAGTCATAGCTACACACCAGAATTAACTGGGAAACTCAATTTTAAATACACAAATTCAGAAATCAAAACACTTGGGTATATATAGGCTCTTTGCTTGTTTGTTTTTTTATTTTTTAAAATAATTTATGTATATATAAATTTCATATCTCTGTGATCTATGGGGTTCACCTCCCCTCCCTGACTATTCCCACCCTGTCCCACCATGCCCCCAAGTTGTGTATTTCAATTTGGTTGTTGGCTTGTTTTGACTTTTCTTCATGGATTATTGTTTATCTTTCCCATGTCCCATATAGTAGTGAAATCATTTGGTTTCTGTCTTTTTCTTTTTTGACTTGTTTCTGCTAATATGAATTCTCTAAGTCCATCCATGTTATCATAAAATCATCCAATTTGTCGTTTTTAATTGATGAGTAATATTCCATTGTGTATATATATACCATATTTTTTTCATCCAGTCATCTGGATGTTTTTGGACATTTCGGTTGCTTCCATGTCCTTGCAATTATAAATAGTGCTGCAATATATATCCGAGTACAGGTGTCCCTTTGTACCCACAATGAAGTTCCCTTTGGGTAAATTCCCAAGAGAGCAATTACAGAAAAAATTAAAAGAAGCCCAACTGAATGGGGAAAAAAAAATTGCCCTCCACAAGAGTGATAAGGGTTTAATAACGAAGATCCACAAGAAACTCACACAATTAAACAAAAGCAAAACAAGAAGCCCAATCATAAAATGGGAAGAAGAACTAAAAAGACACTTCTCCAAAGAGGAAATACAAATGGCCAACAGGCACATGAAAAATTGCTCAACATCACTAGTAATAAGGAAAATGCAAATCAAAACCACAATGAGATACCACCTTACACCAGTAAGAATGGCCCACATCCAAAAAAATAGGCAACAAGTGTTAAAGGGATGTGGAGAGAAAGGAAAACACACTGCTGGTGGGAATGTAAACTGGTCCAACCTCTATGGAAAGCTGTATGGAGGGCCCTCAAATTAATGAAAATGGAACTACCATATGACCCAGCAATTGTTCTCTTGTTTGTTTGTTTGTTTGTTTGTTTGTTTTTAAGGTTCCTATATAATTTATACTAGTTGATGTCTACTATTCAATCACTAGTGGAACCTATGGTTCCAGAGTCTGGTTCCAGAGTCATGATTCCAGGATTTTAGATCAGGATTCAAATCAGTAATGCAAATCATAACCCCCCAGTAAGATAAAAGCATGTATTCATAAAAGTTAAAAATAGATATTTTCAGAGCCACCCCCTCTGCCCCATCCAACATCTAGCTTTGGACAATGTACCATCCTGACCAGTACGCTTTAGTAGAAGTTACTTCAGGAACTTTGCTTAGGAAAACCACATCTATTTCTTCTACTCATCTGTATAGGTGGTCACTGGCTTTTTCTCATATCCATCACCTTTATTTCAAATGAGGATCCCTTATTTCAAATGAGGTTCTCCCTCACCTCAGTGGCTCATCACTTGCATGGGACAGAACTGTTTCTTAAAACCCTATCTTCTACATGACAAATGAAGCTCAGTCCTCCCCAGACCCAAGCACTCTCTGTCTCCCAACAGAGTCCAAGACACAACAATGCCAAGTAATTGCACACATTACAACTGAGGCTAAAAGAAAACTCATTTATCTCACAGGGCTGGTTTCTGACTGGTCTTTCCAAATCTACATCCTCTACTTAACACATCTTAAGAGAAAGACCAGACTTGGTGAAAATAGAAATTAAAAAGCATGATAGAACAGGGATTAGAAGTTTGAACTGTCATACTAGATTTGAAATTTATCTCATCTTACTTTAACTACTGACCATTATAGGTCACACAAAGAAAGGGAACTCCAAAGCAGCAACAAAAGTCACCCACCCATATTCTCCCCACATGGGTAATAAAACATATAGGATTTTTTTTTTTGAGACTAGGTCTTTCTATTTTTGCCTGTGGAACTGCAGGCTCACGTTGCTTGTGGTACCACACACTGAAGCAATCTCCAGCCTCAGCTTCCCAGGTAGCTAGGATTACAGGCGCATGCCACCATGCCCAGCTATTTTTTGGACTAGGTCTCGCTGTGTTTCCCCAGGCGGGACTCCAACCATGATCCTCAGACCCCATCATGACTTCATAAGCTGTTGCTTACAAGCACACCCCACCACGACACCATATGGGATTTTTAACCCAGCAGGTTTGTGAAAATTAATCAGGAAATTTATATTTTTGTTTTTGAAAAGTAAAGTGACAGGGAGATAATCAAGGAAATCTATCATATATAAAAACTCTTAATTTGACTAACATCTTTATTGTGACTCAGGAAATTATATTCATCAAATTAACTGAAATAAGCTGTGCTAGAAAGGCTGGGGGGGAATCAAAATTGACAATTTGAACTCAAGGGTATTAAAACTAATAATCCATTTAGCATAGGAACTAGGATACTTGAATTTAACACTGATCTTACCAAAAGAATTTTTACTCAGTATCAGGACACTAGCATTTTATTAAAATGTATCACTGAGTTCTAGGAATTGTATAACAAAGAGCAGTGACAGCACAGAAATAACATAATGGACCAAAATAAAATAGAACCACAGTTAAGAAGCTAATTTAGTGGATAAAAGTAATTTAATGAAAAGGAAAAAAAAATGAAGGGTAGGCCAGGATGTGGTGTGTTCATTTGAATTAGAAGATTCAAAAACACCAAAGACAAAAATATTTTTGAGCTCAATAAAGCAAATCTGCCAAATCACCATGAATTTGCTCCCTGAAATACCAACAAAATCAGAGATATCAGTTAGTGATAAACTTCTAAGTCAGAGAAAGAAATGATAATTACTGCTCTTTTGTAGTGGAAGGAGTTGAGAAGCCACTATGTGGTAGAGCAGATTCTTCTACCAGAGCCATGCAGGCCTCCTTCTCCACAACTAAGGATGTGAGCCCATTCAGTCACCTGAACAATTCATGCTTCCACTTCTAATCCTATGAAAGAGACATTTCCCCCAGATTAAAAATTCCACAGACATTAAATAGAAGTGACATTATCTTCTGAAGAAAGACCAAAAGATTTTTAAAGAGGTTTGAGAAAACTGCTTATGAGAATGAGCTGAGTAATCTTTTTAGTGAGTTTGACTCACTGGACCAGCAAATGGGGCAGAGGCTACATAAACATTTTGACAGTTTGCTATGGGTGTCCTATATTTTAAAAATCTTCAACAAATAGGATTACAGATATTATCTCAAATTCACACCCAAATTCCAAAAGGGTTTCACTGTGCTGGCTGGGCCCTCTACAAGGGGTTATCTCTATACCAAAGTAAAGGATTCTATCTTATCATCTTATCGGTACCATGGACAAAGACTAAGAATGTTTTTAACAGTTTCTAAATTCAGTCATCAAATCTCAGAAAAACATTTCAAATGACAAAGCAGGAAAACAAAACTCTTAATTATAGTTCATATATGTTGAAACTGTAAGGAGAGAGCAGGTGCTGTTTTTGTTATTAAAATGTCAGGGGAAAAGGCAAATCTATTAACAACTAAAATAAAATAACTGACAATACCAAATTATGGAAAGGATGAGGAACAAATGGTACAGACACACTGGAAGAGACTTTGGGAGTTTCTTGTAAAGTTAAAGAAAAAGGAGCATCACATGTTTAGGTTTCTATCTAACATTTGAGTAAGTACTTTAAGTCAATGTTTAGAGATTTATTCATAATTGCCAAAAACAGGAACAACTAAGATGTCCTTCAACTTGTGAAAAGACACTATTTAGAGAGGGGGAAAAGGAATGAACCATCAACTTATACAAAGATTTGAATTAATCTTAAAGGCACATTACTAAGTTCAAGAAGCCAGTTTGGAAGGCTGCATACAGTGGAGTTTAATTCATATGACATTCTGGAAAATCAGTTAACAGTAAACAGATCAGTATTTCAGGGATTATTCCAGGGATATTTGGGGGAAGTCTATGTGAATGAAACACATACGATTTGTTTCAGGGCAGTGAAAGTATAGGTAGATGTTATAATAGTGGATATACACTATTTTGCAGTTTTAATACCCACAGCACTTTATAGCACAAGGGAGCCTTAATGTATGCAACTTTAAGCATACATACCCATATATAAATTCACATATATTTATATTTAAGAAGTTAAAGGATTCCAGGATGGAAAGAAGAGTATGATAAAAAACATATAACTCTATCACCATTTATGAGAAAACTTCACTTAAAATCAGGGAGTAGGAAGGTTCTGATATAAGTAATTCCAAAGTAAGTGGAATCTGTAAAACTCCACCGACAACTCCATACTCCATTTCTACACCCTAGCCCTTGTACTCTGGTTGATAAAATTGTTTTTCCATGGATTTATGGGCTAACAATTCTTAAATAACTATGTGTGTTTTTGCAATTGAGCAATTAGGTAGAATGATGAATAAAGGAAACCAGATTAATCACTACCAGTACAGGAGTTACAGACAAGCAAGGGGAACATAGGAATTATCCATGTGGAAGTGCATCAGAGTTGGAGATATTAGTATAAACTCCTCTGCAGTGTAATATAAAAATGAACATGCATAGAAATATTTATAGATAGGCATGTATATTAACAAATTAGTGTACAAATATGTATTTCCATGCCCTGTTAGCTCATAAAGCCTGGAAGACACAACACCCCCGTAATAATAGGTCTCTACCTCATATCCAGGTCTTGGTTTCTAATGCATCCTTCAATAAAAAGAATCAGAACTCCTCTCAGAAAATGTTTACTGAAGTAGAAGGGTACAAAACATTCAAGATGTGTCTGAAATATCTTTTTGTGCTAGAAACTAAGCAAGTGACACACACACACAGTGACAGGTAGTATGCAGGACACACCTCTTCAGATGGTCATCAGAAACAAAAGACATCTTAGAAACCGCCACATTCAAGAATTATCTAGATAAACATGACCAGCAAGAGTAATATGGTATCCTGAAAGGGATATCTGAATAAAGAAATCTGAGTAAATCCTGGAATTCAGTTAATGAGCTATCAAAATTTGTTCATTAATTTTGACTAAAGTGTCATATTAATGCAAAATATCAATAATAAAGGAAATATGAAAATTTTCTGTACTATCTTCACAATTTTTCTATAAATCTGAAACTATACTAAAATTGAAAGTATATCTAGCAAAATTTAATGGGAAATGTGAAAACCTACCTACAGAAATATTCAGTGAAAAGAATAGTTTTACTAGTTTTACTAATTTGAGAAATTAAAGCCCTCCTACACAAAGAAAAAGTTTTGAAGACACAGACAGTGGCTAGCGATAGGGAAATGATGCAATAATGATAAACTAAGAAGACTCTCCTGACCAAAAAGAAAAAAAAAAAATGACTCATTTTTGTCCAGTCGGGAACAGAAGCTATGTGTGGGGAAATTTAGCAGGACAAATAGGAAGAGCTTATCATAAGATTCAGAAGAAAATGTTCCTAGCAGGAAAAGAACATTTATGGAAGGAAGAAATACACACCATGTTTCTTCTCAACATACATGAATCTTCTAAAACTAATCTGTATGATTTAAAGATCAGTTTTTTACTGAAGTGTTCAGTTTGCACATATTGGGGACAGTGTTCACACTCAGTGGTCTCACTCTTTCCAGGCTTACCTATTACTCTAATCATTTCACCAACAGTAAACAAGCAAGGGGGAAAGAAAATTCTTTAGAATTTGCATAAAGTCATTATACAAGGTCTTCATTAGTAATTATTCAAGGAGATGCTGTGATAATAATCCCAAACTAATTCACTGAAGAAACAAAAATCAGTAGGATCAAAAATGCAGCAATTTTCAAGCTTTGTGCTGGGCCAATGATGTCTAACATTAATTAAATTCACTTATGTATCAAGATAAGTTTCAAGTGAACTGTCAACAGAACTGGTACACTGTCACTACAGCATAACTGTGAAATCATGTTCCTGTCATGAAGGCAGACAGCATCACCCTTAATGTGCATAGTTAGCACCTTAAATATAAAGAAAAACATACTGTTTTTGAAACTGAACATTATCTAAATTATAATGAAACTTGCACTCTCCTCAAAACCAGTTGAGAAAATTTAAACATTTTTAAGAAATATCCCATTCAAAATTGCACTGAAAAGAATCAAATGCCTAGAAGTAAAGTTAACGAAGGAAGCAAAGGGCCTATGAAAACTGTATAATCCTGTTAAAAGAAATAAAGAAAAACACAAATAATGGAAAGCTATCCTGTGCTTACAGAAGAATAAACTTTGCTAAGATGGACATATAACTTAAAGCAATTACAGTTTCAACAAAATACCTAAAACTCCCAATGACTATTTTTCAAGAAAATACAACAACTACAAACTCTTATATGGAGCTGAAATGCTAAAACAATCCTGAGAGAAAAGTAGAGGCATCATATTCCCTGATTTCAAATTATATTACACAGCAACAGTAATCAAAACAGTCTAGTATTGAAACAAAAAACAGAAACACAGACTAATATAATGAAGTAGAAAGGTCAGAAATAAATGCACACAATTACAGGTAGTTGATCTTTAACAATGGAGAAACTGCCATACAATAGAGAAAGCCTTGTCAATAAGTAGTATTAGGAAATATTAGGGGCCATTTGCAAGTTAAAAAAAAATCATACTTATCTTCATAGTCAAAAATTAATTCAAAATGGGTTAAAGATTTGACTATGAGAAGCAAAACCATAAAATAGTTAAAAGAGAAAATAGGAAATACACACTGAACATCAACAACAGAGATGTGACTAGGGATGGAACCCCAATGACAAGGAAAACAAAAACAAAAATAAACAAGTAGGACTACATCAAAGTAAAAAGCTTTATGTGCCTCAAAAGAAACCATCACAATACCAAAAAGGTAGCCTCTAGAATGGGAGAAAATATTTGCACATAAGAGTCTGCCAAAATATACATCTACTTCTACAATTCAACAACAGAAAAAGACAACCTAATAAAAAAAGTGGGGAGGGGGGCAAAAGACCTAAATGGACAATTTCCTAAAGAAGCAATTCAGATGGTCCACAGAAAACATGAATAATTGTTCAGTATTATTTGCCATGCAAATCAAAATCACAAGAGACATCATCTCATTCCTGTAACAACCCTTATCAAAGTAAAGGAGAACAACACATATTGGCAAGGATGTGGAGAAAAGGGAACACTCCTCCTTGGTAGGTATACAATCTGGAGCAGCTCCTATAGAAAACAATATGGAGATACCTTTAAAAGAATAAAAATAGAAATCCCACATGATCCAATAAACCCCTCTTGATGTTTAACCAAAGAGTAAAAAAATACTAATATGAAAAGATTTATGTTCTCCTATATAGCAGCACTATCCAAAATTATCAAAATGGAAACCTAAGTGTCTAACAACAGAAAACTGCATAAAGATATCCGGGGATATCTACTCAATGGAATATTATACAACTGTTTAAAAAAAAAAAAAAAAAACTTAACAGTGTCTCTTAGGACAAAAAATGGATAGCCCTTGAGATGAATATGCCAAGTGAAATGAATCAAAAAAGGAAAGATAGCAGATGGTTTCACTCATTACCAGAATAAAAAATATATAAGTAAGAAGATATATACTGGTAAAGTGCAGCAAAAACAAGTCTCAGACTTCATGAAAAATATACTGGCTACCAGGGGGATTAGGGGAAAGAGAGAGTGGGAGGTTGGGAGGGAGGAAGTGGGACACTGTCACAGGAGGTGACATAAAGGATGAGTGAAGTATGTGCACAGATGGAGAAATAAAAAGAGGTCATACAGGCAAGTAAAGGCCTGACAAATTAGTAAAAAAAAAAATTCATTTTGATTTAAAAAATTTTGATACTAATTGGCCAGTTTTCAAAATATACTTTGAAACAATAAGAATCTAAAGTACAATGCTACATCATCACAATTCTCATAATGGAGAAAATAGGCAAGACATAAGCAATCAGCATTAGAGGCAGGACCAAAAGACAATCTCAGTTCATCAGCTCTGGAAAGAGCATGAAACGATGACCAGAATGCTTGGGTTGATATCACACTGTCCTGGGTTGAAAAAATGCTTCTGTGGTTTGTCAACACTGACAAAGGATCTTTACAAGCTAATGTCTCAAAGGACCTGTTTCCTCACCTAAAAATGTAAACAATGTTAGCCTCCCAAATCTGATGCAAACACTATTTTGTACATATTCAATAAGATCAAACACTCGTGTAGCATTTATTATATATCATATTGTTCTAAGTACTTTAAATTAACTTATTTAATCTGAATATGACAATAATATTAAAAATGAAAAGATAAAGTAACTCACTCTAGTTGATACAACTAGAATGCAGGCTAAGATACATCTGCAACCCAAGTGGGCTAGCACTAGTCTTTGTTCTATATCACCATATTATAATGCCAGGATTAAATTAGTTCTGCTCCAACCACATAACTCCAATCCATCCTACTAAAATACTGAAAATATTTACTTTTCATGAAAGAGAAAACTGTTAGGTTACCAAGCTAACAGTAGCAAGAATTATGTCTGCCAATTTTTTTATTCCCACAATTCTTAATTTATCAAAAAAAAGGATAAGATGGCATAGCACCAATTAGTTTTCCAAGATACTAAATATGCTAAACAGATTCCAATTTTCTCAACAATTATATAATTGAGAGTTAGTCATTCTAAGAACCCCCAGGTAATATTAATCCTAAGTAAAGCTAACTAATCATCATAGTCATATTACCAATTAAAAGATTCTTTCAGACACATTTCAAATCACAATAAAAGCAAAAGAACATACAAGCTAAGGTATAAGCAACAAAGTACTATTTATTAAAAAAAAAAAAGTCCAAAAATCTCCACACCAGCTAACAATTCTGGAATCCGCGGCACATATAGAGAAAGACTTCATAGTATTTCTGAATCCTTGGTACCAGGAAAATTTTGTGAGGTATAGAGTCATTTCTCTATACCTTTCTCTAAAGGTCATTTCTCCCATCCTCATCACCAGTTCTTTTAGAAAAAATCATCCGTACCACTCCTCTGATTCAGACTTTAAGGTGTGTGATGTTTTCAAAGAAGATAAAGCATGAAAGCTTTAAAACAGAAAACTTAAATGAGTATTCTTTCACAATTCCTCTCCTTTCCAATTATTAAAGAGAAAACATACAGCCAAAGCAGTACAAAACCATACTCTGTTAATATTTCTAAGTGCAAGTAATTGGTGCTTATTAAAATAGCAACTCAGTCTGCTATGATTCATCAGTAAATGAATTACTGAGAGTTCTCATCTCTGTCTGATTTCTGCCCTACTGTGGAAAGACTTTTTCCTACAACATCTCCCCACCTTACAGCTCAGAATACACTCCAATTGAAAACACCCACAAACCCTTTAATAGTATTAAAGCTTGTTAAAATACAAATAGTCATAATCCTCATTTATTTTAAATTATATTATGGCAGAGGGAGTTATGAGATTCATCACTCTTCTACCTTAACTCTCCCTACTCTTACTCTGTCCCCCCACTCTGATGCAATATATGTAGGATTGGTGTCAGGAAGCAACACATTGGTAATAAACATGGTATGAATGCTTTACTGCTCCATCTCATCACAGATACTTCATTGCACCATTCATCCTCAGTTTGCAAGAAAGTACTCAAGATTGCACCTCAGAAGAGTATAAATACATTT
Organism: Uropsilus gracilis; assembly: GCA_004024945.1. NCBI lineage: Eukaryota > Metazoa > Chordata > Mammalia > Eulipotyphla > Talpidae > Uropsilus > Uropsilus gracilis. Next base: position 33,751 of record PVHY01010872.1, read on the forward strand.
GTACTACTTAAATGGAGTGTAAAATGGGTGTTGCAGATTATGACTAGATAAGATTTACGTTTTCCTGACAACTAAAATTACAAGATCACTCGGGTATGCAAAAGACATGCATCAAATAAAGCAGTAAATGTAACACTACAAGTCACCAGCAGGGACAGAATGGTTCACAACTGCCTTCAGTTCCCCAGGGTGTAAAGCCCTAGTTAGGCTAGTGCTCTGCATTACCACAGAAAAAGCCAGCACACTAAGGTGAGAAGGACAGATGTCAAGGAGGGATCTGGACTTCAAACCCTGGATTTATAAATGTTGAGACATAAAATAGCAATAATCAGTTTATAAAACAAGAAACGGAGAAAGTAGCAAAAATGTTGATATCTAGAAATAGTTCTTTCCCACTACTAGAGGTACACAGACTAACCTGTAAGGATCTTATGCATCCAGGGCTAAGAGGTGACAGAGCTAGACACAAAGGTGACAGAGCTAGACATAAAGGTGACAGAGCTAGATACAAAGGGGCATAACTCGTCCTCTGAAAAAGTGTTCTCTTCCTCTTATTCCCTTTTACTCTGTGCCAATTTATTAAGATCACTTCAAGCTGAAGTAAAAATGGCCAAACTTGTAGAGGAGTTTATATTAAGCTGAGATAGATGGATATTTTGAAAAGAAGAAAAGTGTGCTACTCTGATAATTTCTGATCAATGACTTTTTTTTTCTGAATGATGATATGTATTGTACAAATAATAAACAAATGAATGAGCAGATACATTTTCCATCTCTACCTAAAGAAGTTAATATTAAGTAAAAGAATTATGTATTTCTCAATCCCAGTCCACCATATTCTAACCAGCCTCCCCAAAGGTAACAGATATAAATAATAAATATAAATATAACTCATAGAAATAGAAAATTGTCCTCTGGCATCCACAGAAAAAGATACTCTTAAGCTGATTGAAACTGTTTCACAATATCAAATACCCCCACCTTAAGAAAAAGGAGGAGGTGGGCTATCTTTCTTTTATATTTTTCTGTCCAATATGCTTTTCAGTTCTTGCATTACAACAAATGATTGCACAGTAGAATTAAAATGGAATTTAAAAAAATAAAGATGAATCTATGTAAAATAAGGTTAGTCATAGTTCATTGACTTGTTAAAAACAAAGCTTTCACCATAAAATACATAGAAGAAAATAGGTAAAATACTCCAAAACCCTGGCTTCACTGACCTTTTAAGGGACTCAACTTCGCTGGCAAGGGAAACAAATATAAAAATAAATAAACAATTCTACATCAAACTAACAAGCCTTTAAAGAGCAAAAGAAACTACTATTAAAATGAAAAGGTGGGGTGGGAAATAAAAATGAAAAGACCCTCAATTGAATGTAAGAAAATGCATGTCACACATCTGACAAAAGGTTAATATTCATGACTTACAAAAAAACTACTCAGCTCAACAAGGCTACAATAAAAAAATGGACTAAAGAACTAAATAGATAATTCTCCAAAAAGGTGGGATGGGCACAAAAAATTAAGAAGATTGTGCATGGGTGACAGGGTGTGGGAGACCCCTGGGGCTGATAATGATGCAAAAAATAAATAAATATATTTTTTAAAAAGACATACTGATGGACAACAAGCACATGGAAAAATGCTCATCATCTTTTCTGATCAGGGAAATACAATACCACAGTGAAATAACACCTCACACTATGAAGATGGCCTATAAAATAAAGACAAGAAACAAGAAGTGCTAGTGAGGATGTGGACAAAAGGGAACCCTTATACATTGTTGATGGGAATGTAGACTCGGTCCCAATAGGAAACAATATAGAGGTTTCTCAAAATATTAAAAACAGATATGATCCAGCAATTCCACTCCCGAAAAATGCAAAAATAGTAATTTGAAGGGATATCTGCATTCATTACAGCACTGTTTACAATAGCCAGGTTATGAAAACAGGCTAAGAACTCAAGTGATGAAAGAATTAGGAAGATATGGTATATACACATAATAGAATACTACTCAGCTATAAGAAAAGATGACCTCTTGCCAATCCCAACAACATCGATGTAACTGGGAATATACCAAGCAACATTAGTCATAAGGAGAACAACAAATACCAGATGATTTCACTCGTGTGGAATAAAAAGAAACAAGAGAAAGGAGCAAAAAAATAAATAAACCCAAACAAACCCTTAAAATCTGTGAATTGAGACTGGCCAAGAAAGGAGGAACAAGGCAGAGTACATGGGTGAAGGGGTCCAGTGCACAATGGCAGAGGATTATGGCTACTTTGGTCATAGGGGTGGTTGGGTTAACATCCATCTGAAGAGGTATAACCCATATTCCTAGCACACAGTGCTAGAAACCAATATTACCTCTCAATTTAAAATAATATAATCTATTTTCTTAAAGATGTCATAGACTATGACCAGAAGCTATCTTTTTCCTAAGAGGATCCATATTTCAAGAAAAATGAAAGGATATAACTCAAAAGAAAACAGCTACTTTGTGATACACAATTGCCTTCTGTGATGCTGTGGAAGCCGCTGGTCACCAAGGAATAGGTATTTTTTTTTAATCTTCAGAAATTTAGATTTTTCTAAATTGTGCTTGATTACATTTTAAGAAAATGTACTTACATAGAAGGAAAAACCAAACCTAATATTTTTACATATTTATGAAAATTTAGAAGTCATTTTCTAAATTACAAGCACATAATTTGAACACTTCCAAATATTATCAGTCAGTGCTACTTTCTGCTCTTCTCGATCACTAATTTAATCCACATTTCATGGCTACTTTTGAAGAGCAACCAAGCTGTACTGGGCCAACCAGCATAATTTCATGACAACACTTCAAGTTGCCCTACAGAGAGATTTGTTTTGGGGATAATGTATATTTGCACTGGCAGTTCAGATGCCTTTACCACTCTACATAGTCATGACAAGAATGCTCTCTACTTTCTCTGAGTGCATATCCAAGTGGGGAGCAAAAGGAAAACAGATTTGCGGGACAAATAAAAGATTCAGAAACTGGACACATAAAGAGCAACATTTTAAAAATCAAATTTTGCCCTCCCCTCCAGCCCCCTTGCCAAACCTACTAGATCCTACTTAGTGCAGGATCATCTCACCTAACCCCTTAAAAAGTACAATGTGTCAAGAAAATAAATGTTTTGAAGGGAGAATTCTTGAAAACTGCCCACAGTTCCTGGATAGTATCCAGCACAACAGCCCTATATTCTCACCCCTCATTTCTCTGCTAATCTGCCCCTCACAAAATGCCCAAGTTCTTCATACAATATCCCATGTTTGTAGAACTTACCTAGACTGATATTTTGGAAATAACCAGTTAGAGTCCCAGGTTGAGTGTAAAAGTCAACTCTACCTCTGGGAGTCAGACATTTTTTTTTTTTAAATCTGGTAGACTCATGGGATTACTTGGAATCTCTAAAAGAAACTCTGCTATCCCCTCAACAAGTACCTGTACTAAAGGAAAAGAAAAACCAGCAAGCCAGCATACCCAGGCTCCAGCTTTTGACTTTGAGGTTGCTGTGTATGGAATCACTTGCTAAGACTTGTTGCTCCCCACCATCCCCAAACTCTCCATAAATTCCTGTCTGAATTTTAAAAGAAAAGGAAGATTCCAAGGAAGAAGCTGAAAAGTGCATTTTTCACTAAAAGCATTTATAAGACATCAGAGCAAAGAACATTTCCACTGAGGCATCTGCTTTGCACATAATATAATGTAGCTCTTGCACACTTAGACAGTAAGACAGTACAATTCACTTACGGTACCTTGAGGCCTCATGATTCAGTACCACAGTGCCCAATTAGGAGCATCCAACAGCAGTCCCTCTGGCAGACTTGTATTTTCAAGGCGAACACCTCCCACTCCAAGAGGGAGCAGACACCCCAGCTGATGACCTGCCTTCCTGGCCCCTTATTACATAGTCTACTATCTATAGCCCCAACTAGCACCAAGCAGAAACAACTATGTAATAGTAATAACAGAAATAATGGCTATAGGGATTTGGAAATAAGGAAATACCCACCAATTCAGTTAATAATAAGAGCTAGAAAAATATGGATTACATGAAGTCAGTAACATTAATACAAAGATATTTAGAAAAGTTTCCCTACAATGTATTTTTTTATTATGTTTTTCCTTCTCCAATAAATAACATGGATGCAATTTTCACTCAGACCTCTTGGGGAGTGTTGAAATCACATAAAGATAAGGACTTGGTCTCAATTTACCATGGCCTCCAAACCTCTCTAACAGAAAATGAAATATTTGCACCTTTGCTTTCCTCGTTTCCCCTCTTCTTTCCCTTGCAACCATATAAAGATGTAGTTAATATATACCGAGTACATTAGCAGTGCACTGGAGAATTCCTGAGACATCTTCAATTTCCTCTCTGTTGGAATGGTCTGCATAGGAGCATCTGTTAGAGATATTGTGGAAATTCTTTTCCGCGTCCCTATAACTAAGCAAAAAACAAAATTAACATATGGGAAAAATTTTACCATGTTTGCAAATGTAGTCACACACATATACACAAGCCCACCAGTCTACGCCCGCAGTGTAACCACACTTTAAAATAACTGAAGCTTTAAGGCATAATTTATGGCATAATCCACCATTCATATCAGCATTAGCAGTGGAGAATGAGAATGAAGCAATCATTAATAAGAAAGTTGTGTGTGAAAAAAAATGAATGAGGAAAACTAGAATATATGTCAGTTTGTACAGCTAATGCTTCATCTCTGCTAGTCATAAATTTCCCTAAGGATATGCCTGAAAACAAAGAACAAACTAGCCCCTGATTCAATGCTCTGGCACTCAGCTGGTGTGGAGAGTAAATACACTGAGCTTCTGCCGTGGACAGCCAGGCGACAGCCACATAGTGTGTGAATATCAAGCAGATATGTTGCTTGGAATCAGACAGAATTTGACTAGTGGTTTTTCCACTTTCTATCTTTGAGATTTTGGACAAGCAATTTAATCTACACTGGTGCACCTTCCCTCCCTCAGAAAACTGAGGTGCCTCCTGGAGCCCCAGTGAGGACTATGAAGAAGAGCACAGCTACAATGCTGCAGTTGCCTCTGACTTCAAGCTAAGGGCCCAAAGCTGAAGAGGATGGAGGTTAAATGCTCCCATGTTCCATAGGAACAGCTGAAATGACACGCCTCTCCTTTAGAACTTGAGAAATGATCAAGTGGCCATTGCCACCTACTACCAGCTTATAGATGCAAAGAAACAGGAAAAGAATTTCAAAAAGAAATCCTCAGAAGGGAGCAGCTGGCTCAAAGATGGTGCTGCTGTTCTTTGCACCATCTTGTGTGAGAAAGGGGGAAAGGGGTGATCCCTGGGGAGGCCCAGTTGATAAGAGAAGGGTCCACTACTGACAGCAAGTCAGAGCTGGCTGAGGCCAAGGATTCCCCACCAGGCTTGTGTGCCTGACTGAGTGCAAGAAGAAGGTTACTGTAGGGGAATGATTAACACCGTCAAATGAGGAAGTGGCCCAGTTTGGGACTAAAATCCCTATCATTTGGCAAGGCAAAAATTATGGTTTTCCCTGTGGGTTTAGGGAGGCAAGCTGACTTGTACCATCCTGCTGCTTTCCCAAAGTGGAATTTGTTGGCCAGGGCCAAGATTCTCACAGTCAAGGCCTCAGAACATAGTCCCCAGGACCCAGAGCCAGGGCATTTGTAGCCACCGAGTGGCACACATGCATGCACCTCACCCAGGGCATCACTCACCATGGAGAGCCATGACAACCAGCAGTGAACTTAAAAAGAGATCTGGCATTTTCCATTCCTTTCCTGCCTGACATAACTCATTAGAAAAAAAAAAAAAGGGGGGGGGACTCAGAAAGCAGTAGCCTGGAGAAAAAGATCACACAGGACCTTCTCTGCATCACCGTGTAAGTCCCTCTGGCCAAGGCTGACTCAAGCTGAGAGGGTTTAAGAGTGAGACTGAATATGAGACTGAAGATTTGAATTTGTCTGGAGTGGACTTCATCCTCACTGCAAGAATTTCGAAAACAGAGCAATCTATTCAGTGGGAATTGAAAGTGATTGGTCCTAGTGTGTTTGAAGTGACTGGAGAGAAAAATGAAATGGTTCCTTGTTTGTATGCCTCACTGAGGTCAGACTGTGATAAAGCAGTTAACAAAGTGCTAGAATCTGTGCAGTGCAGGGATCACCCGAGAAAAAGGTAGAATGGGGAGGGGGGATTGGGGACCCAGTCCTTCATACAGAGAAATGCAGGGTCGTCATTTTTAAGTGAAGCTCCACCAATTCCATCAGAGTGACCTTTGACAAATGTACTTTCCCATGCTGTAATCCCCTTCTCTGTAAAATGAGCTTAAAATGACGACGCTATGAAAGCAATATCAGGATCACGTACAGTAACAACTATAGTGTCCAATGTACTGTACCGGGCATATGAAGCAACTAATAGGTGCAAGCTTTCATCTAATTTGTTTTAATTTAAAGACAGACAGTTGTTCTAAGTATACCCAAAAAACCAGTAGATTTCATTTTAGATAAAATAATTTATAGCCACGAAGTCTGTCCAAGGAAGTATGGAGTAATATCATTCAAGTTTATTTCCCAAAATAACCAGGGTTCACTGACTCCTAATTTCACTTTTAATGTTCTACTGAAATTATTTGAACTTAATCCCTATTCAATTGTCAAAACTAAAAGAGAACAGAAGGTTGGCTGTATAAAGTAAACATAGGGCCCGCACTGATAATCGAAGTAATAACAATTTAATTTTAGCTCACTATAGGAAATGGTATTTCAGACTAATTTGAGACTGGCAGTAGGCCTACCCACGTTATTAGCACAATGATTCTTTATTATGAAGAAAAAATATAAAATGATTCAGAATACAAAACTCTTTCTATGCTAGCATTAAAAAGAATGAGCATTACATCTCACAAGGACAGATTATTGTGTTTTCCAATTCTAGATTTAAACAAATGAATGTTCTGTCTGCAGTGTCATTGTAATCCACTTTTGTGAGCACTAAACTAAGTAGTAGCAGCATGTCTCATAAACAGACATTCTTAAGGTAGAAATTTAGGTTAAAATAATTTAAATACTGTAGGAAGAAAGTTATACCTGGAACACAAACTGGGGTCCTGAAGCTAAATAACTGATTCCAAACTTTTAAGGCTGAAGGAGGAAAACCTTATATGATTACCTTAACTTATAGTATCCTTAATAGTTCATTTAAACTTTACTCCAACCCTGTTATTATTTCTACTTTAAAAATAAGAAACTCTGGCGGGCCTGGGGGTGGGGGGATGGGAAGGGAGTTAGGTCAGCTACAAAAACCACAGAAAATCAGACCTTGACTTGAAGTCTACTAGTATGTTATATCTACTACCAAAGTGTGTTTTCTCAAACTGTATTTAGAGCTACACAACAAAGACTCACAGAGAGAAGAAAGGCAAGTGATGACAGGAATTACATCAGAAAAAGTTACCAGAGACCAGATTTTCCTCAATCCTGAGCTCCTTTTAATTCCTACAGTATCCCTGTCTCCTAGTCCCCTTCTTACATTATTCATTTTCCTTTTCATTATTGCTTTCACCCCACATTGCTCCAAAAGCTAGTCCATTCCTTGGAGCTTGAATTGAAGAAAGACAGACAGAAAGATGTACACTCAGTGCCCTCTTTTCTCATTTTAGGTTGAGGGAGGAAGCCATGTCATGTGCATCAGGAGCTACCCAAGTCATCATGTATGTGCAGACTTCCTAATTAAAGTTCACCACAAAGTTAATTTGACACACAGTGACAGGAAATAAAAAGCAAACAGAAATTCATGCAAAAAAAACTCAGCAGAATTAATGACCATGGATAGAAAAACTCTAGCTTTTAGAAATGTAAAGAAATCCAGAGATGTTTTCACCCCTGACTTTATAGACCCCACCTCCAAGCAAAATTACTCTTTAGTCCACTATATACATAACTCTGTGTTCATACCTGCAGAATGCTGTTTGTCAATTTATTCAAGTTTCCTCTCCTCTTCACCCCAGAAAAATCTAGTCCTTCCAATGATTAATCATTTATAAAAGCATGGGAATATAGACATTAACAAAATAAAATAACCAAACAAGAAAATTAAAAGAGTAATATAAGCTAACGACAAGTATTACAAAATGAAACAATAGGGAATAATAGAAAATGACTATAGTTGGAGATTGAAGGGGCAGATATGACATTCAAACAGAGACCTCAATGAATAAAAATCACAATCCATATAAACATCTGGAGACATGGCATCACAGGAAAATGGAGCAGTGTGTCCCACTGAGGCTGAGTCACTCTGGTCAGCTGAGAATCTAATCCATGGCAGAGCCAGAGTGGCCGTTATGGTATGAAAAGTCGGACATGGATAAAAATGAAATCAAAAGAGTAAGCAAAAGCAGGATCACAGGAAGAGCTTAAATCTTATTCTGTCATGGAAAATTATTTTTTTTGTTTAAGCAGGGATTTCAAAGAGCACAGCATCACAGCATGTGGGAACATGGTAGAAACTACAATGTTTGAGTTCTACCTGGACACACCTAGTCAGAAACCTGGGGAGTAGAGCCGGGTAACTGATTCATATTAAGCTTTTGAGAACTGGTTTCAAGTGGGAAAGTGGCATGGTTTAATTTTTAATCACTTTATTGTGGTAAGAATATAATGTTGAGTGACATGAGCAGAAAGCAGGGACTGGAAGTGCTAGGTGTGAGAGAATGGCAACAGCAGAAAGGAAGAGAAGATTTATCACATGGCATGAATAAATTATTTTAGCATTCATTTCCCCAACCTGAATGATCTCTATGAATAAATAAGTCAATGAGTGAATGGAAACATTACAGAGCAGAATAAATGTTTAATGACAGGAGTGCAGAGGCCATCTGACATCCTACCAAGAGGGGCCAATCGTCTGCTCCTCCCCAGTCCTCCCTGTGCATGACCCTCACACCCTGCATCCAAATCTGGGTCTTGGAGACTAAAATAAAACCTCTAAGAGTTTCTATGGACTACTGCTATTAGAATTCATCAGGGAACAAAACTACAGAATCCTGGAACTCTAATAAAGTAGGTCTGAGGCAGACTATTAGAGAGGACAGGGAGAATGAGGAGATCAGTGGTTAGAAGCAGAATTAAGAAATTAAGAAAAGAGCTGGTATATACTCTCCACCATGCCAGCTGCTTCATCAGCCCATCCCAAGGCAACTCGAAGTTAAATTAACTCAAGATCAGCCTTGGGCAAAGCCAAATTCAGAGATTTGGAAAAGCACTCTTTCCCTCACGAACCCAGAAATATGTAAAGTAATGCTGGGTAGCAAGTATTCTTAATTGTGTGAAACCTCATTAACTTTAAGAAACACATCCCTCTTCACAGTTAGGGATAAAATGCCTTAAATTGTATGCTCTTAAGAGGCATAACACATAGGTGTGAACACATCTTAATACAAGTGTTAGTGATAACAGATGTGCTCCTTTTTCAGTATTGAAAAGAGAAATAGAAAGCAGAAAGAGGGAGTTGGACAGAGAAACCACAACTGAGGGAATATGGAAGATCAAGTCTTATGTGATAATACTGCTGTCAACTTGCTCTCTTGGACCTCATCACCCAAGGGAAAAGCCCAAAGGTATTCTGAGTCCTCAAAAGTTAGCCAAAACCTGAGTTAAAGTATGCTAATAGGCCTATTTAGAACTAGGCAGATATTAAGACACCTCCTATACTGAAGTCCTGTTTCCTGTCTGTACATACACACACACACACACACACACACACACACACACACACACACACACACTGGGTCTTCAATAAACAAAACTAGGAAATGATCATTTAACAATGAACAGAATCACCTCAGGCTATGACCACAAAAATGGAAAGAAGAGAAATCAGGCAGTTAATTAGATAAAAGAAAATGACGTTTTATTCATGGGAAAAGAGTTTTCTGCTGATGATGGTAATGTAGCTTAGTTACCTATTTGGAGCACATTTTGCTACTCCAATTTGTTGTGCAAAGTTTAGCTCGCAAATAAATCCAATTCATCATGTATTTGTTTCCAAAACAGAGAGGACATTCATAATTTTTTTAAAAATTATTTGCATTTGATGACTGGTATTATCATTAAGATAATAATGATAATAACAAAAAGCTTAAGAGTAAAGAAGTGTGTTGTGAGCACCATGTATCAGGAGCCATTCTAAGTATTCTAACTGACTTAATACAATCACCAGATTCTAGAGCAAATCCAAGGAGCGTAATTAAGTTTCCTTTTAAAATATATGGGGAGAGATTAATTTGACATTCTTCATCTCCATTAGGATAAACCATTTAAACCCACTAATGGCCTCAGACTAAAAACCATCTCATGAGTTTAAATAATATGTTTTTCCTAGTAATGCACTCCTGAGGATCGATATGACAAAGTTTCAAAGCCATTCCCTTTGAAATGACAATTAACATAATCATCAAGCACTTAAAGTATATGGTATTGTATTAGATAATGAATTACTTTCCATGGAGTTTTCTTTTCTACTGTATTGAGAGCAAAAGAAAACAATATAAAATCACACTACATCCTTACAACCAAAGTGATCCCAAAATCAGTGATTATTAGTTATAAATGTTAAATGATTTCAATAACATTCTAAGAATTTGAAACTTGACTCCTCAAAAAAGTTCCTAAAAATCTTACAAATTACTGGAGCACACATAAAATAATCACAAAGTGAATTTAAAATATGTACTACCTCTAATGTCAATTAACTTATTTTAAATAGTTATATTACAACAAAGAGGTAATTTAAATTTTTGCATTTGCCAACTATTTTCTGTCAGAGCCAATGAAAGCTATACCTTACAGTTATTGGCAGCTTTCTATTTACAAAATAATTTTATGAAATTATCACATATAATGCCACCTAATCACTTAATTTTGTTATTAAATCATCATCATCCTTTACAAAAGAGAAAAGTTACTTAAACCCATGTGTTGATAAGGTCTTGAATTCGACTGATCTCAAAGCATCTTACTTTATACCTTACAACCCTGAAGAAAAGGGGGATGATAATGTAAAACATGTGGCATGTGACACAGATAAAGAAATACCTCATTCAACTGTTAAACTTGTAGTGACTTTGATTCAACTTCACTGAAGGATTCTAAAATCCCATTTAAAGACTGGCTTATATCTCACCATATAACTCAGGCAAAATTAGGAGATTCAGTGGATGAGAAGAGAGTAGGAAAAAAATGGGAAAAAATGCAATACCAAAAGGGAATTTCATTTATTTTTTTCCTGCCCCTCCTCCTTCTGGGAATTTCATTTAAAAGGAGTAAACATAAATAAACCAAAGGAAGTCAGTCCAAGGGGCCATACTAAGACTAGAAACACTGAGCAGAAACCTGGTTGCAGAAACCCTCATGCTCAACAGCAACATTTGAGAAATTATCTTTCATTTGCCCCCAATCATGACCAAAATCCATTTTTACTTACCCAATAACTTGGTGCTCATAATACTGCAATGTCCTCTTGAGAGTTTGCTGTATCGTCTGAGGCTACAGAATAATAACAATAATAAAAATACATTATCAGTAAATCAGTGCCATTCCCATCCTGAGCATTACAGGCAGAGATACATCTGGTTTAGTTTATAGGCATTTTCACTTTACAATATTAACCCATTATACATTTTGCCATGTATCTTCCCCACAGGAACTAATAAGAGGCTTTCAGCAATACCCAGAATTTCCCAATTTCAAGTGTGATAGCATTTTCTAGCCAGATTTTTCCTAGTTCTTTTGAATCAGCCATTAATTCAATAACATTCATAGCTGGTGATGATAAACCTAGAGGGAAGTGGAGGATGGAAAGCTGAGTGAACATGAATGTGCCCAGGTCAAGCCTTACTACCCGCCCCTCCCACTCCAACCCAAAAGATTTCAAGCAAGGTTCTGGGGTCTCTTAGAGAGATGACAAGTACTTTGGGCAAGAATTGAGATCTGTAGCAAATACCTAAGTAGCTCATGACCAGATTTTATAACCATCCTTTCTTTGTGACAGCCAAAGACAGAGTCTTAATCCTATGCTAATAAATTATCCTTAGACATATTTAGGCAACAGAGCCTGAAGCTAGAGTTTCAGACTTAGGGAGCAACATAACTGATGCAAAGGACATAACTGATAACAGGACACATAGATTTTATTAACAAACTATGCTTAGCTAAAATCAAATTCTTGACAGCAGGAAAATGAATTTTAAATGAATAAAAATGTGTAGTTGATCAAACAGGAGTAAGAGCTACAAAAGCTTATCAAGATGTCGATGCATTACAGTCATGGGTGAACTGAGAGAATTTAATGACTCTAGCAAAGATCCTCAAGATGTGAAGCAGCATGGCTGGACTGACTAAATTGACAAGTCTAAAAAGTAAATCAGCACAAGGATCTAGCACAGTGTTGGCACCTAAAAAGCCATTAATAACCGTGAGTTTACTTCCCATCTTTGACCCCTCAAAATGGCTGCTAAAATACATAATTTAAAGAAAACTACAGAGACCGCTGTCAAAATCTCCTGAACAGATTCCAAGTTCATCTCTCTGTGAACATCCAAGATGCAGGTACCCATCTCCCCACCCAGCTTTCTCCCAAGTTTCAATATCCTCCTTGTCAGAAATGGTTGTTTTAAAGCTACAGGAAAATGAGCTTCTCTCAGCATCTGTTGAGACCTACTCAATCTCGTCACTGAGGAGGGGCCCTTTCACTGAGCAATTTCAAGACCTCAGACATAGTCTTTTTTTAAGTCAAGCTTATTCAGAAATTAATTTCAGGAGAAATCAGACATCAAGTGTTCAAAGGAAGTGGTATAGAGCAAGTTCACCCAACAGTTGTTTTTCATTTATACCAGATTTAAAAGGTAAATGTGAAGCCTCAAAGTGGCACAGATGTTTCTGCTCATCAGGAGAGAATCAAAGCAGAGTACATAGGATGAATCTCAGAGAGAAAAATCATTCCTGAACTAAGAAGCAATGGAGCTGTCAAGAAGCAAATGAGAATGAGGCAGACACAGCAGTCCTAGTGCACGGGAACAGTGGACTTTAAAATCTCCACCACAGCCAACCTAACCCAGCTATTATCAGTCACCAGCTCAGACCCCATGGGAAATGGACCTCTTACATTGACTTGGAGGTTTCTGAGCCAAGATAACTTTCTCTTTGGCAACATGCCCTAAAAACAGTGAATATCCACAGTGGGATTATCCTGCCAATAACCTCTGGTCACAAAACAAGGAGCACACAGGAACCAGAATACTCAGAGCCAGAATGACCTCATTTGTACGAAAGGACAATTTTTTTCCTCTACCAGGAATTACCCAGTCATTAAAAAGCACATGTTTGTGAAAGATGCCAAGCCTTTTAAAGAGCCTTTCTCTATGTGGAGTAATTTACTTTTACTGCCCAGCAGGAGATAAATTTTTGGTTTCCAAATACATGGAAAGTATTCTCTGGACACATTCGACTGCGCTTCAACTTAATAAAACATATTTGCCATTGCTTCTGCCCCAAGTGAATGAGTGGCACCTCCTGAGGGTCTAACCTGCAGAGTCAGGTTAACAGCAGCTGCCAGCTCTGACATCAATGAGCCAAGACCAACGTCACCATCTTCACAATGTGTCCTCACCCTCAATGTACTCAAATCTTCTTCAGAATGTGCATGACTGCTCAACCTCTGGCTTTATCAGCAAAGGGCATCTTCCCATCATCTCAGAGACTAAATAAAAGCATGAAATGAGGACCCCTGAAGACAAACCCTGCCTTGAGGGCTGTAGAATGATCTTCTAGGTGTCCCTATGACAATGCTGTCAGCATCAATCAGTGATGAAAGCAAGGACTTTGAAGGCACAAGAGTCTCTCTCTTCTTCTGTAACTCCAAATCTGTGCCTATTGCTCAGTCTATCCAGCCTTCCACAGGCTGAGGCCCCAGTCCTCTCGTGGGTGTCTGTCCTCTGCTCTGAAAAGTCATTTAGAAAGATGATTTAGGAGAGAGAATGTAAGGTCAACATTAGTTCAAAATTCATCTCTGTGTCTCAGTAGCTGGATGGCCTTGGGCAGTTTACTTAAGCTCTCCAAATAAGATTCCTTATGTGCACAGTAATTTTGTGGGAATGATCATATGAGAAAGATCTTATGATAATTCTAATAAGGGCTTTGGTGCATAGTAGGTCCATAATTGGTTACAGTGATAACTGCAGTCTGCTGAAAATCTCAGCTCCTGTCTTGACAAGCCTCATGTTCTAGAGGAGCTGCATGTGGTCGGGTCAGACCACCAACCCACAAGTTCATATTTCTCCTAAAAAATGAACAGAGCTACTGCACCACTACTCTCAATACAATGATGACAAGTCCAGGACACAAAGAGAAAGTAGGGAAAAGGCTCCTGAATTTGTATATATGGCCAATGAAACCTCAGATCAGTCCAGAGAGATGGTGACAAAAGTAGAATTCACTCAATTAAAAATGAGAATAGACCTTCAGTTAGGCCTCCAAGTCGGGAGGAAGACCATGCTTCACAATTAACAAGAGACAGTCCATGAACTTCCTTCCTAAGATACAAAAAATATACACCAGGAGAGCTGCGTGACCTCCTAATTTTAGAGCCATATGCTATAGGACAGAAACCATTAGGGTGGGGAGGAAAACAGAACCAGGTTTCACTCATTAAAATAAAATAATCAAATCTCTGCCTCCCCCACATGAAGACACAGACAGTGGAGTCCGATTGTCCCCTCCCAACATAAAGCAACAGTGAATCGGCAGTTGTAAGAGAAAGCAACCATCTGTGTCCCACACACATACTGTCTGGACTCAAATAGAAAGCACCCAGAAGCTTCCATCATGTGGCAAGAAGAAGCCACCTTCCTCTCTAGTCTCATTAGAATCATCACTGGTTGGTGGGGAGGGACTGGCCCCCACATAGTAACTGTTAAGCTTAGGAAAGGTCATGGGATCCAAACAGCCAGCCACACAGTAGTCCCAGCAGAGCCAGAGAAGCCATCCCTGAGGAGTGGGAGGACACAGTTCCCAGCAGCTGGCCCAGCAAGTGCAGACAGCCCCATGGAGGCTCCCACACAGTCCCTGCTCTGGATATCCGCACCAGATGGTGTGGGGATCAGGCAGGAGGCAGGGAGTCAAGTTGTGTGTGTGTGCGTGTGCACGTGTGCGCATGAGCATGAGGTTGGCATGAAATGCATTTATCACAGTACACAGGGCATGGTCATCTGAATTTTAGAAAGAGAAAGAAGTAAATGCCCAGACTGCTAAGTAAGCCTGGTGAGATCACAAAGCTAAGTCAGACACTGCAAGCCGCCACAGGTTCAAAGTATGTCCTCTTTCTACCAGATGCCTGAGGGTCCTCTCATCTTTAACATAATGAGACTCATATTTTTGTTTGGATCTAGACAATGCTTCACATGTCAAAAACAAAAAATTTACATGTATTTAAAAACAAGCTCATATCTGTTTTGGAACACAAGTTGAATAGGCTGCAGAATGGAAACAATGTATCTGCCATTAAAGAAACACCCATAATTAGTCATATCTTTTTATTCACTTAAATATAATAAAATGATATATCAATGTCAGAAACTAAATGATGTGTATATATGCTTACTCACTAACGCTCTAGTGGTTTTAATTAGTAATGTACCTGCCCATTAAGATTACCAGGAGAGTTTTTTTAAAAATTACTAATACCAGCGTACCCACCCCAAAATTTTCTAATTCAATTTGTCTGAAGAACACAGTTGTTCCTAATCTAAAGTAAAGCTTGAAAACCTTTAATTAGGGTATAAACATGATGATTCAGATCAATACTCTATAAACTTCACTCAATTAAGCTCTAACAAAAATCAATTTTTATTCAAATACCAAAAGAAGCAAACTTCTGAGCAACTTTCACACATAACCAGTAAGTCCAGCACCTTTCCATTTATTACTGTCACTAATGGCTTATAATCAAGTATGAATATGTTTGATAAACATAGAAATATATTGCTTGAAGCATAAATCAAGGTTTCATTTCATTTTTTTTAATGTCTAAGTAATTTACTCCCCATATTTATTTCTTCATACCACTAGTCTGATATAACAGAGGCAACTCCTAAAAGGGGGGGAGGGGTACCATGCTTCCCAATCCCATTTCTAAGCAACCACTTGGACTGATTGCTGGGAGCTAGAGGCAGAGCTGAGCAGCCAGAGGAAGACAGATTACACAGAAGGCAAGTGGGCTCAGGGGAAACACGTGGAGAAGGGTTCACTCACTTCTCAGCTTTGGACT
>PVHY01010873.1:0-50092 GCA_004024945.1 Uropsilus gracilis
ACACACACACACACACACACAACCACATACACATACACTCACAGGAGGCTCCCATATACAGCATCTAAAAAAGCTTACATACCACTTCCAGAGTTTTCTTAGTTGCTAGCTTCAGTATGAAAGATCTCTACAATTTGACCGCAAAAATTAGTGCTTTTAGTCTTACCTCACAAGATTCCTTTCCTCCGGTTTTGACCCCCTACGGCTCTCCCTGTTCACAGTGTAGGTCTTACGTAGACTGAGGGCCTCAATCTATGTAAGACCTACACTGTGAGCAGGGAGAACCTTTGCCCTACACACCATCCATTTGTCCAACTTAATCCCACAATGTAAAATCTCTCCTGACCCTCACATTCAGAATTTCCTGTCCTTCCTGAGTTCCTGCAGCACTTTACTTGTATTTCTAGCCTAGCACTTATCACAGTCAACCCTGCTTTTTATGTATTTGTCAATCTCACCTCCTATCTAGTGAGATGCTGAAAAACAGAGATTGTATCTTTTTATATCACCATAGCATCTGGTACCAGACACATAGTAGGCACTCATTACCTGTTGAACTGGCTGGAAATAAAGTGAAGCAGAAAGACTCTGATTCAAAATTGGATCTATAACAGGTTTCCTGGCAGTCGTGATTACCATGAAAACAGCTTTTCCAAGCCTGACCAGAGATGCCCAACCCCACATACACAGAAAAATTCAAGGGCTATACAGGGAATAGTAAGAAATTTCAGGAGCACTTAAGAAAAATAGCAGCATTCCTTATAGAGTTAATGTGCCAATTTCAGTTAGACTAGATGCCTGTAGTGCCCATGTATTCCTCAGAAAACATTAGGGACAGGAATAGAAGTAATGTTTCAGGGGCCAACTAAAACAATCCATTCTCAATCACTTATATTTGCAATGATGCAGCTTGTGTTGCTTTCCTGTTTCTCTGCGATAATCACCTATGAGTGGAGATACTCTATACTGACCTTCCCTTTGGAAGGATTTTATATATACATTGGGCTAGGGATAGCTAACACCTTCCTTTATTCAATCTCCCCATTTTCTCCTTAAGAAACATCTTGCCCGAGATCTTAGCTAGGTCCAATGAGGCAATACATTTTCCAGCACCGTTAAAGTAAGTGTGGTCATGAGGTTAGTGAGAACCACTAAGAATTAAGCAAACACTTTGAGGCCATGTCCTCATAAGGAACTCTTAACCCTCCAAATCCTCTCACTCCTATGGGGAGAGATGCTGCTATGATGGTGCTGAATCTACTTGGGGATGAGATCAGCACCCTGGAAAATATTGGGACAGCAAAATGGACAGAATCTAATGACAATCGCCTCACAGAACAGTATTGCTCTGCTGCCCTGAATAGCTGCCAGGTCAAATGGTCTCTTATGCCCATCCCTGCCCCAACTTTACTCCCTATCCCCTTGCTCTATGCTTCAGTTCCGTTGACAGTTTTAAATTTCACATAAATGATTTTACTATTTTGTTCGAACATTCATTATTTCACTCTGTTAAATCCATCTGACAAATATCTGACCTAACCAATTTTGTGATGCCTAAGGAACTCTAGGCCCTGAAGTGACTTCTTTTACCAGAATGAACACACTGGTGTGGGGCTGCACCCCAGGTTTACCAGTTGTTCCAGAAACAAAAGAACAAAGACAAAGAGAAAGGAATAGAGAACAGGCATATTTTGATGCCAGTGGAGTGGGGGGAAAAAAGGCAAAAGATAGGGTACTATTATACAGTTCTCTGTGTGAGTCTGGTCAAAAGACATGGAAGTGAACAAAGCAGCAGCAAGAATGGAAAAGTTGGCAAGGGGGCTGGAGATTAGGAAACAGCTAGCTACACAGAGCATTCCTTGAGGGAAATGGTACTTCATTTTTTTCCCCAAAATCTTCTGGTGCTTAAAAGACAAGTAACAAATTTTAACTGACAAATAGTAAATGTCAGAGAGTAAAGTAAAAGAATAACCAACTGACATTAAGTGATCAATTTTTTATTTCAATGTTTAATTTCCTATCAATCCACATCCATCACAATTATCCCAACAGGAGATTTAAGAAAACTGCAAAAGAATTTTGGATTTGCTATGCACTTTGGTTGCCATGAAATCCTCAAGTGTCTACCTGACAGAGTGATATCAGGAAGCAACAGGGAGCAGTCAGAAGGGAAGGTCACAGATGCCAAAATTAGGAGGCAGTTTACACTCTTCCAGACGAAGAACTGTAAAAACGGTGATGGATTGCAGCACAAAGAGAAACCTTTAACTAGGTTGCTCGACATGGCATCAAGTAAGTAGCATCGGCTGCATTCAGCAGAGTAAAAAAAATAAGTGTCTGTATGCTGAGATGTCAGCTTGTAAAAGTGTCAGTCTCTAAAATAAATCAAGGAGCAAATGGAAAACATATAAATAACTATACTTGATGCCAGCAACACTGAGCAAGAGAAAAGACATTTTAAAGGAATTTTCCTTGTTAACCACACAGTGAGTTGGCCTGAACTGGAGGGTTTTCTAGATTAGCAAAAGAAGTTCTGCCAGTTTTATAAAAAGCAGAGCGTCTGGTGGAAAGGGAACTGATGGGAAGAGACAGCTGGGCTCTTATCGTACCTCTGTTAATATGACACAGCTCATGAATTTTTGTCTAACTTTCAGTTTGGTTCTCAAAAATGGGGACAGAGAAATTACTTCTTTCCTGTCTTTTGCTAAACCTCACATGTTCACACATACCTGAAAAAGCTGATAATGACACTACAATCATAGCTCAAATAGGGTAGGGATAAAATGTTGCCCAGAAAATAGTGTTTGATTCCAGGGAGGCCCAGAGGGACCAATGCCTCACAAACACACCCGGTTTTCTGTACAACAGTGCCAAAAAGCCTTTGATGTGATTCCAAACCTTAAATTCTGTAACATAAAATGTAAACTTTCCCTGTCCCAGAAAAGAACTTAATGGACCTGAGGTGACATTATGGAGTGCATGAGACCATTAGCTTAAAGGTCAAGAGATGCAAGTTCAAATCCTACTTTGAATCAATTTCTTGAAAAAGTATGTGAGTTCAGTAAGTCTAAGTTCTCTTCTGTGTGAAATAGGGGACACAGGGTCAGAGGTAGAATGTGTATAGGTCAACAAAGAGAAACGAATGGCAAATATTTATTGCACAAATATTTTACCAAGCATGGGAAGGGAAAGGGACTTGGCACGCAAAGCAGAAACACTTCTCTGATGGTAGATAAGCAGATAATCTTATCTCTTTTTTGTTTATATGATTTTTAATTGATTCATACACATTTATATATACACATACTTATTACATCATTGTCTATGCCAAGGTCCTCCCACCACCTTATCACCCATGAACCATCTTAATCTCTTATGCCCATCCCTGCCCCAACTTTACTACCATCCCCTTGCTCTATGCTTCAGTTCCGTTGACAGTTTTAAATTTTTCTTATCCATTTGTTTGTTTGTTTTCCTTATATCATGCCCCAAAACTGATGAGTGACTGAAAAATATGTGGTATATTTACACAATGGAATATTATTCATCAATCAAAGAAGACAAACTTATGTCATTCACAGTAACATGGATAGAGCTAGCAGGAATCATGTTAGTGGAAATAAGTCAGAAAGCAAAAGAGAAATATGGGATGGTCTTACTATATGTGGGATATAGGCAATCTTATCTTTATTGCAAAATTAGATAAATTTTGTTCCTTGTCTCCACTCCTAGATCTGAAATGTTGTTTCCAAACACTGGAGCTTTGGGGGAACATGCATAGTCAGTGGGAAGATTTAATCAACTTTCAATTGTAAATTTGTTGAGATTGGGCCTCAACTCTTGCCCATATCTCCATCCAGTCAAAACTTAAGCTCTGAAGTACTTTCAAAACCCTTACAATTACACAATTTGAGGTGGTGAGAACAGGGAATAAAGAACTGAGAATGTTTACCTCCTTTCTCTACTCCCTCGCCTTCCTTAAGTATCATATGTTCCCTGAGTGCCCATGACATAAGACCCGCTGAAATGCACACTTTATGATCATAACTCAAGAAAACATTTCCCACTTGGGTGAATTAAATTCTGAATTTCACCTGCATCTGAGAGATGTATTTTGGACTAAATTATTTATGTGACTATTTTTGAAAGGCAGAGTTATATTTATACTTTCCTCAGTTCAGAATATGTCCTTCTACAAAATTACCACCTTCATGATCTGATCCAGTTCTGTCAAATGGTTTCTATTGTTGAGTGTTCTCTTCAGGAGCCTTTAATTATGACCTCATTCTCTTCAATTGAGCCTTCTGCTAAACCACTAATCCAAACAACTGTAATTAGGAAATTTTCTAAGTTGGAGAGTTGAATTGGTTACAAGGTCACCTGCTGCATCCAAAGTAATTACTGAATGGTAAATAATTCGATTGACTCAGGCCAATAGATTCCTCAATAACATTCCTAATTTTCGAATAAAATTATTGTCTTCTTTCCTACACGTATAGATTTTCTGTCATACAAATGTTCCTCTACTACCACTGCTTCTATCTTGCTATACTGAGCAATTCTCTATAGGTAACAAGAGTCCAATGTATTATACATGTTCTATTGCTCTATTAAATAAAAGAATTAGCTTGTTTACAGCTGCCAGTAGGGTCTGCTAATTTGGCATTTCATCTGGCCATGTTTGACTACAGAGAGACTAAAATGAAGCCTGCCTTCATTTATCTAAAAACATAAAAGAACAGGCTTATTTCTCAGCTACCAACTTTGGTACTTGGGGGGAAAATGTGAATCTAAGTCTGTACTTTTTCCTCCCACCCATTCAGCATTGTTGCTGGGTTTTTCAAAACTGAACAATATCTTGGGGAGTTACATGATTGCCTTCTATAATGACTCTCACTGCAACCTGCAGGGAAATCCTTTACTAAGAAAAAAAATCAAGTTAAAGTTGAATCCCAATATTATAATTTCAGACATGAAGTCTTGGGCATAATGGTCACAGTATTAATAATTCCTTAAAAGGACAGAGTTCCTTTTTCAGGGTTTTCTAGAAAGTAGATATTGCTTAAAATAATCTTTAAAATATGCTTCATGAAACCTAACAATATGGCACTCAATCTTAAAACTGGGAGTAAACTCGAGTGGTTGTGTCTAATTCAAATATAAACATCATTCTTGTACATAAATGTAATTACTCAAATATATCACTCTTCTTTCAATTTTGCTTCTTCATCAGTTGTAAGTTCTTTTTCCATTACTTTAGAGTTTTCATGGATTTTTCTATGTCAGTCATCAATCACCATCTTTTCTTCATATAATGCCATCTTAACACATCTTCCAAAAGATCTTTCCAGACTATTTGAGGACACCGAAAAAATGACAAACAACAAGCTCCTACCTATAATAAGAATGAATGACCTTTCAAGTTCCTTTCAACCAAGAATCTATGATTCTTTGATATCATTTATGAACCTACATCTTGAACTAGGGCCATAAGAACACAAAAGAAAACTAAGGATAAACCCCAATGAGACATTTACGACATAGAGAATTACTAACACATTGCCTTCATGTCTCAGGTATCTATAACATTTTTTGAAAGATGGGTCACCAAAAAAGGATGGACATATAAATGACTTGGAACTACTGTCCATTTGGCATGAATCTTGCAAAATCAGTTTCCTAAAATGTTTAACAAAAAAGTAGAAAATAAATCTTATCTATTTTCTAAAAGCTTTCTAATAATTTGAGCTTTGCAAATTTGGTTTTGGTTAAGGGAAGTACAAAAGGCTAGGCAGTTAACAACTACCAACATCTATATATAAGCTAACAAAGTTAATAATTGTTGACTATTCATTATGTAAAAGAGATAAGGCCAAGCATCACTTTATTTTTCCTGGGAACTGTCCTGATAGATGAATGTTCACTTTATCCTCATTTTACAAATGTGAAAACTGAGATTTGGAGAAGGTAGGGGATATGCTCCAGGCCAAGCAGTAACTGATGTTGAGCCTGAACCTAAACCCAGGTATATATACCTATTGACTAAAATGCATGTTCTTAACTACTCCTTAAAACTAAGAAACACTAAGACCTGAGGTTAGCAGCCAATGTAGTTACTAGGACTCCATCCTAGCTAGTTGTTAGGCAGTGTTAATCGCACTAGCGGGTCTCTAAATTTTCAGCTTAGTTAGTCTACATGTTCAGATAGTCTACATGTTTGAGTATGATATGAGGATACCTTCCTCCCAAAATTGCCAGAGCATATCCAGCACAAACCCAGCTGACAGGAACATTGTCTTATCAAAGAAATCCAAACCCTAACATGATCCTCAAGTGTTGCCAGCCATGTGGCCCTGTACATATGGTAGTCTTGCTCCCTAGCAGGAGAAACATAGGGGGAAACAACTTGAATGATGAAAAACAGCAGGTATTTAAATACTTCCACTCAGACAGCAGGTAGATTGTTACCTGAAAAGCCTGGGATCCATCACTTGGCACTGAGAGCAGGAACACCAGACGCTGGCTTCAGGAACACAGCAGGAAAATACCACTGTGTACAAATTCATGGTGGAGAGAGACATTTGGTTCAGATCAGGGGTATCTATAGTATCCTGTATCCTCCATTTTACACTCGATGAGCTCAAATTTTGCTCTAGAAATCTGAAAAGGTCCAGATCCCTCTCCCTCCAAGCACTTTGTTGAGCTGCAGGACCAAAGGGATACTTAGTAAGCAGTAGAGTACTGCTGATGTATTGGCTTTATGTCAAGATATAGGAAACCCAAAGTCAGCTCAACAGCTTCCCAGGAGACTGAAAGAGAGCACTGGCATGTGTGACAATCTGGAAATTAACCAGGAAATTTGATTAGCGAGGAATTTATCTGACAACTTAGAGCCAAATAACACCCTAACTCAGTCCATTGTTCTCTCCTTAATCCCCCCACCCTCTCTCTCTCTTCCTTCTTTCCTCAGCCTTCTTCACTCCTTCCTGCATTCCTCCTTCTGCAAGAAGCAGTGGCCTATCGATTAAATCCTCTTATTTCCACAAGGATTATGGACATGATTATTAGAAACCACTAAGATCCCAGACAATATTGGCAGAACATTCTCCACTTTTGAAGGTTTTGCATATCATTCATTTACAGATTACTCAGGAGACTACAATCTGGGTAAGAAGGATGAGTTCAGATGATCAAGATCTTTACCCCAGTTACTAAAATCCCTGAAAGAGCAATAAACTAGGAGAGAAGAAACAGAAATAAAACCAAAACAATGGCTCCTGACAACCACATATGTTCTCCTTAACTGTAAGAGGTGTGTGATAGCTCCTTAACTGTAGCAGGTGCTGTGGTGCATTGTTTATTCTGTGAAAGGGCTTTATGACTGGTTGAGTTGAGTTGATTGTAAGGTGCAGAATTTAGGGAAATGTTAGAGTGACTGGTATGTCCATGTAAGGATAGACGTAGTAGTGACCTCAAAGGAAAACAAAACAGGCTTCACAGAGGGTTATTCTAGTTCCTCAGAGGAACAGCTGACCTCTCTCAGGGGCCTTCATGGTGCATCTCTGACTCACACTGATCAGTGACTCACTCTCCTGTCCATAAGCCAGCCTCCAGCTTCCCTGCACATGGCCCATGATGGCCTTTCTCCACCTCTAACTCATGCATCTTGTCCTATACCAGGCAGAATTTGTCCTCACAAGCAACTTGTTCAGTCACCCAAAAATTTTATCCAATTGGCTCAGTGTTTTTGCAGACCTGGTTTCAGAACTCTCCCATCAACTCCTAATGCCTGAATGAAATAAATCTGTCTCCATAAAAAAGAGCAGAGATAATTGTCAAACAGGTATTCCCGGGGGAACTGAGGGGTTGGGAAATGTGAGGAGATCACATGTGCATTTTGCTGCCATGGTGACTACTTTGATATTGTAGTCCTACCTTATCTTTTCCATAAGTTGGTGAACTACCTACACAATAAATGCAGAACTTTCTACCCCGATCTCAACTTGAAATATTTTTCAGTGAGCCTATATGTAAAGTGAAATAATATTACTTACTTGCTTCTCCTATCATAAAATGACCAGGATATTCAATAAATTGGCATCTGCTGCTGGAAAATTTCTGATGAGTCTGTAGGCAACAGGACTTGCTATTTTCCTGTATCACTCGAGGTAGAGATTTCCTGTTCACTTTCTGCAAGAGCAAGGCCCCACTCCAGATACACACAAACTGAAAATTCACTTGCTGGCAGCTTCTAGGATGGGCTCCCAAGATAAACAATTAGCATGGAAAATGATAATAGTTCCAAATCTAATTTATCAATTTGTTAATTATTCATTTGCCTTGCCTGTATTGTATTGATGTCAGCAATCACTTGGAAAAACTATGCACTAGGGATTCTAAAATTTCCAAGTTCAAATAAAATAGGCTTAATAATTTGGGCATTAGGTAGTATTTTCCAAAAGTATAAACTACTTGAATCTCAATGACAACTCATGAAGAGAAAGCTTAAATCTGTCCAGTGCTTTGGATATGGGTATGCTAAACTAGGAAAAGTGCATGCTGATGAATTGTGAATGCTAAATGGTAATGATAATAGCCACTCTCACTGATTTAATGTCATATCCTGTTCAAAGTTCTTTCAGGGCAATTAATGCATAGGTTCTTGGAAAAGAAAGGACCATGAATGGTTGAAGCTCCAGGGTAAACTTGTGTATTTTTATTAATTCCTCCACCTTATTTCCTGAATCTGCAGGGTTTTGTGTAAAGAAAACTTGTGTTTTCTATAAAGAAAAAAAGTTTATTTAGAATATGAATTAGAAATATATAGTGCCACAGAATTTAACTGTGTCCACATAGAAAGACAATCTCCCTTAGTCAAATTTTAAACTCTAACTTCCACAGCAAAGGTCTTAGGAATCCATAAATTAGTCAGACAGCTACCTTAACTCCCACATCCTACCTTTGTACCTGTTTTGTTTAATTTCCAAGCCAACAAGTGAAGGCAAGGTGAAAGCTGATAATGGGCAATTCTAAATCATATACATAAAAGAGTTTAAAATATGGAAATATAAATTTTTTTCAGGACCAGAGACTTATGAAAAGCTTGGAGTTAGTAGGGAAAAAGAGTAAATCAGCAAATATTCATTGACTGCTTGCTGTGTTTATGCAAATAAGATGAGCTATATGAAACATACAAAAGATATGAACAGTTAATTTATAACATCAAAATACTGTATTCCTTATCACATTAAATACCACAATCAATAAGCAATATATTTCTTTGTGAGTGCATACAACATACACACACACATAGGCACTCAAGTATGAGCATCCAAAAGCATATTTTTAAATTCCAACCCATGAATTCACTGAAGTAAAAAGTTAAAAATTCTAAATAAAAGTAATTCCTAGATGGGTACATAGTTTTTCACATTGACAAAAGATTTGTAATTGTTTTTCTCCAGAGCCTAATTGTCTCTAGCCAAGCAGTGAGACTATATAAAAGATGAAGGAAGATGCAAAGGGCATGAAGGAGGCTAGAGGGTGATGAGAAAGTCAAGGAGGGAGAAAGGAAAGATAGAAGAAAGAGATGGCCTGGGAATTCCTAGCTGCAGTGCCATTTCTACTTTCAACCCATGACATACACCAATGTTTCTTCACTTCACTTGCAGTATCTTTTGGATATGGTCATTCTTATGTCTTAATTAAACATCTCCAAATTCATGTTTGGGTTTCTAAGCACTTTCTTCCTGCGGTCCTCAAGGCTACAAATGTTCTATAGGGAAGAGCTGTGGCTATTTTTCAATGACTTGGGGGTTCAGACCAGCTCCAGCTCTCTTAAGCCCTTGGAGCCTGGTGTGCTGACAGGGAGGTCTCCTTACTCTGTCTCTTCCTCTGAAGCCCTTGGAATACCTCTCTCCCAGCCTGTCTGGCTTTTATTTGGGCTTCATCCCTGTCACAGATTGCCCTAGATTTCAGTCTGAAACTTTCAGTCAATTTTACTCCAGCTTCCAGCAACTAGTGCTGTCTAGGCCCCAGGGGGTTATCTGAGCATGGACTTCAAGTCCTAGTGTTTTGGTGGCAGGTCCATGACCTTTAAAAGATGCAGTGGTTTCCATTACTTACTTGTGAGACGTCCCCTCCTCAGTTTCCTCAGAAAATAAAAAAATCAAGTCCAGTTTACAAGGTGGCATGAAAAACTTGTAGGAAGTGCTTTATAAAAATTGTAAAGAATTACCTAAATGCTAGTGTCTTTTCAGTATGTTCCCACAATGTGGGGGAAAAAGCCCTGTGCTGAGATATCTTACCCACACCAGAACTCCCTTTGCCAGTACTAGGACATGATGCAACCTTACATGTGTATTATTCATTACAAGATTGACTATTTCCTGTTTGGTTATTTATCTCATGCCCAACAGAAAAAAAGGAGTTTGATGTTTACTGCTGTAGTTTGACAGGAGGCCAGAGGGAAGTTTCGAAAGAAAAGGACAAATGCCATGAAAAGGGAGCGAGCGCAGTAAATAACTTGGAAACGGCTCCCAGAGTCTCTGAGACTCCGAGGGAACTCGCCATAATTCTGGCCGAGGCACGAAGAGCCACGGTGGCCGCAGGGGAGGGACTGGCGAGGAGAGCGTGTGGCTGCCGAGACCACTGTCCATCACGGGAAATCTATGACTGGTCAGCCCGGTGCCCCGGGCTCACACGTGTTCTCAGAAATACCCCACTAAGTGGGTGGGGGATTATTTTATGTTTTAGCATCACACGGTAGCTAAAGCCACTCATCAGGAAGCCGCGACAGCATCTCAGACCTAATTTTAGGAAGAGCAGAAACTCAAGAGTCCATTATTTCAGAGAGAAACCCCGCATTGGAGAGCACTCAGCAGCATCAGTACAGTTATTCCTGAGGTTAAACCAAATAAAACCTTCAAAAGTGTGAGTAACTGCCCTGAAATTTCTTTTCCTGTCAGGAGCACTAATACTAAATTAGATTTAGGATTGCAGATGTAAGAAATCACTGTGGAAACTTTTCCCTCCTCTTCCTTTTTTCTAAGAAATTCCTCATTGTAGACACTTGGATTAGCAGCATTGTGTCATTGCTTTTACTGGATTCTCCAAATGAGTTCAACTATCAAAATGCAGAGTCCTTAACAGCAAGCCTATGGTTTGCATTGTTCAGAGTTGGTTGTCAAAGGGGTGGATGCTAGTGTGCTCTGTTCTACCCGCCTCGTTATTTTCAAGTGAAATCTTACAAGGTTTGTGTATTTTATGATGTCAGTTCACACGGTGATTTATATGTGAAGAGAATGTTCTCTATCTGTAAGACAAGCAATACTTTGGTTTTCAACATTTCCAGAGACTAAAAAATATGTACATGTATAAAAAAAAAATCCATGCTAAAAGTGCATGCATTGAACAAGCACTTGAGGGGAAGCAGAAAGAACAAGCACAAGAGGGGAAGCAGAAAGAAGGTGCATGGCTTACCCAAGGTCCGACAGTTAAGAGCAGAGGGAAGCCTAGGTCCTGTGACTCCAAAGTCCTGTTTTTCTCTGCTCCATCACATGGTTGGCCCTGAAGAATCTCAGACTCTAAGGGAGAGTTAAGTCAGAGATGTCCGTTCTCTCAACATTACTTCATTTGTTCAATAAATGTCTCTGATGATTTACCCTAGTGACAAACTCCACTGCAAATACAGGGAAGAAGGCCATTCCTCAACAGAGGGGACCAGGCACCAAAGACAGCCACACAGAGAATCTCCGGGATGCGTGCAGTAGGTTTCTAGCACAAGGTGCAAGTTAAGATCCTTTTTGAAGGACAGTTCACATGTGGGCTAACCCAGGGGAGGACATTCATTTTTATTGAAGTGAATTGTGTTAAGGGATTTACAGAGAGAGGGCTCTGTAAGTTATCTGGGATAGGTAGTTTGTGGGCAATTTAAGATGCTGAAAAATGCATGTGGGGGACAGATCCTGGAGAGCTTTAAATGACAGAATAAGAAGCCTGCATTGTATTCATTAGGCAATGAGAAATGGTTGATGATGTTCAGTTGCAGAGTTACTTCATCGGAGCTATGCATTAGAATGAAGAAGTGGCCAGTATAGAAAATTAACAGTGGGAAAGAGCCCAGAGACCAGAAAAATATGTGTTAGGGCAGTGGCAATAAACTGAGGGTGGGAGTGGGGAGAGAGGAGGTGGACGGGATATCTTACATGAATTAAGTGAGAAAAATGTACTGTGATCATTTGTAAACACTGTCTTCTAACAAATAACATTTTCCAGAAGTACAGCTAATTATAAACATCCATCTTGAGGAGTCTCTCCATGATATTCCCAGCAGCTTAGCAGTCACTCCAAGTGCAAATATAGCAGTCACTCCAAGTACTAAATAAATAGTCTCAGGTCAAGTCAGAATTTATCAGGAGACATGACTCACTCTTGGCCATACAGGTACCCCTTCCTTCTCTGAGAGGGGAAATCAAGGATTTCCCCATTCAGTGAAATAACCCCCGTGGTATGATAGGAGACAGATTATATTTTAAAGCCTAGAAGTCTCACATACTCCAGATCAGTCTGTTGAATAAAGGAAAAAGTTGAGGTTCAGGGAGGAAGAACACTCACTATAGGGAAGGCAAAAGACAGAAGGGGAGTTGAATGTGGGCTCTAGGGTAGTTCTCTATCTTTCTAATCACCCACAATGCTCACACCATCCCCTCCTGCCAATACCATGCACTGGGATGCAGGCAGATTTTATATCTTCACACATTCATTCATCCTGCAAAGCTCTACGGAACACTGTTGTGGCTAACTCCCTGTCCTAAGAAGTCACCAAGTGACCTCTGCTAGTATACAGAATTAACAGTGAGACCACTTGGCTCCTACAGAATCAAAACTTCTGACTTGGCCCTGCAACCCCAACCAAACTAGGGAAACCCAGGACCACCTCCCCATCCCACCCCAGAACCAAGTCTGGCCCTTGCCTAAAACCAAAAAGCAAACTCTGGGCATCTGAGTCCTTATTTGGCCATTTTTTTTTCCCCAGGGGCACAAAGAGAGTAGGCAAGGAAAGTCCTACTTGTCATTTCCATAGCATATTTGTAGTATGGGCCAAACAGTGATGTGCAGAATCTTAGGCAATCAAGTAATCAGTAGGGACTCTAACTACCAACAGCAAGTTTATCCTGATGAAAAACATTAGCTTACATAATAAAGTTGGGGCAGAATTGTTCTGAGTGGTGTGAGTAGAAATGTTTTGCTGACTGCTGTTGAAATGGGTAACAGACTTTGCATATTATATCACCATTTTTTGTTGTATTTCACATGCAGTGTTTTTCTGCTCTTGACTTTGAGGTGTGAGGGGGAGGCTCTAATCATATGGCCTTGTGCAGATGCTCCATTTGCATTTCTATTAATCCAGGCCCTCCTGGAGATGCTCGAGCAGAGACACAGCATGCTTTGTGTTTGAACTTGTGAGAACCCATACCACCGCTTAATAACTTAATACATATGTATAGCCTCCCTCAGACAGCCCACTAGGAGGCAGAAGCAGGAGGAGGTGCTACCAGCTTGCAGACTGCAGGGCTCTACGGAAATGTGTTCTGACAGGAAGGAGCACCTTGCTCAGCAGAGCCCTTGTGCCTTAAGCCGTCTAGCCAACCCGCCTGCCTGCCTTATACTCAAATCATTAGTTCTCACTCAACCAGACTAAACCCTCACTTTGCAACCTAGCACTGAGGCCCCTTTGTTTCTGGCATGTGTTAGGTGACAGAGAAATTTTAAAAGCAGGTGACAGGGAAATAGGCTGGTGCGTGTCTGAAGCATTGACTTGACAATCCAGCAAGCTGTTTTGTTGAGCTCCCATTCCACTAATACTACTTTGTCACCTCAGCAGATCACTTACCTTTTGTGAGCCTTGGTTTTCTCATGCACTTAGCAGGGATATCAGTTGCTATGCAGGCTTACCAGAGAATCAAAAGAAATGGTGCGTGTGGAGTACCCAACCTGGGGTGGTAGTAGCTCTGACTGTTACACCACTTTACTACTCTTGCGTAGTTGTTTGGTTTACAGGCTGTTTTGCAGGGGTAAATAAAAGAAGAGCAGGGCCATGGTTATAGGGATGTTTAGGATCTTTGACTTATCAGAGTGATGCAGGAAATAAACTGGTTCTGGAAGACTCCTCTCTGAGACTTCTGTGAAGAAAATAGACACCATCATTTTAAAATGGGCTTAGGGTTTCCCTCCACCTTTTGAACTTGGGGCTGGAAAAAATCCATGAAACTGGCAAACATCAGTAAAAATCACTCAAATTTTTTCTAAGAGACTTCCAAAGGAAGGTCCCAGAGCAACCTCTGTGGCAATCCTCTTTTGTGCTAAGTATCACCAGAATTACTTTTAATTGATGAGATTGTATAGAATTTTAGAAAGAAACTTCATCACCTGTTAAGATTTCCCTAAAATTACATGAATAAGAGGGGTTCCTTTATTTGTTTTTCTTATTTTCCCTGAGGTAACTGGACATTTCAGAATGTAGAATTACCAATTCTTGCCTTATTTTTTCCTAGTTCTTATGTCATATTTTTGGGGTCAAACATATTGTGCATATTGACCAAGAGTCAATAAGCAGAATGATTAATAGTGAGGATGATACTTTCATTTTTGCAAATTCGCATCTAGCTAGGCTCTCTCAGAACTTGCCTGGAAATTGGCAGAGCAGAGAGAATTTTAACAAAAATTAAATACATAGCTGGTACACTTTTGTAAATGACCCCCAACTAAAAGGACATTGCTACCATGAGGAGGAGGAAGGAGTGTCAAAGGAAAACATGGCTGTCTATAATTTTACCACAAAATCATTGTGGTTATCTTAGGATTCTGATTAAAACCTCAGAGGTTCAAGGAGTATGGGTTCTTTTTTTTTTTTTTAAGTAGCTTGCTAGTATCAATCTAAAATAAAATGAATGCTCTTGAACAGGATATACCATAATAGATCTGTCAAAAAATCAAGGGTAACAACTCAAAAACCCCAACTGTCTCTGTCCCAGCACCCAACTATCATCCTTCCCGTCATGAGATGTTGTTCAGGGTACAGACATGCACTGTTTAGTTTCCATTTGTTCTACTTCTTCACAACCCCTGCTCAACTAGATGCCATACCTTCCCAGCTCCTCCTGGCTTGTGCCAATTCTTTGAATGATGCCACCTCTAAGGTTGGATTAGCCACTTCCTTTGGTACCTGAGAAATACTTCAAACTATTCAATAAGGTAACTGATAATCTCATTTTCCCCTGAATGACTAATCATAAAAGAAATAAGAGAATTTGGTAATAAAGAATAACTCTATACTTAGTCCTAGTTTTACCCCCCAAAGTCTGAAATTTGGTAATTCTCTTCTGATTTGTTTTATTCTGAGTTAATCCTAGAGACTAGCACCTTTGTTCTGATGAAAAATGAATACCCTTTGGGTTATATTTGCAAGTTCTCCAAATGCCTCCATTTTTATCCTACTCTCCAGTATCTTTATTTCTACCAAAGAGCTAGGCTCATGGGACGGCGATTCTACATATAATTTCAAGACCGTTAAGAGAAAAGCATAGCCTTCTGCTTCAGAGAATGCAACCAAAGCAAAGATGTGCTCTACAGTCAGACTCCCTGGATTTAATTCTCAGCTCTGGCACTGGATAGCTGTTTACACTGAGCAAGTTACTCAGTATCTTTACATGGGGGTAATAACACCTACCCTGTAGAGTTACTGTCCTTATAAAATAAGTAAATAAAGTTCTTGGAATAGAGCCTAGCATATAGTAAGTGTTCAATTAACTTTTTCTGTCATCATCACTGCCATTACTATTACAAGATCATTACACAAACATGCAAACATGAATCATTCCTTTTTTCCTTATATTTTAAGTAAATTTTCTTGTCATTATTTTGGGTGTTACAAATCTACTTCATGATACTCTAGAGTCATTTGTTGTTACCACATCTACTCCACTAGTAAACTACCTATGAAATCTTTCTTATCTTTATGCTACAGTAGCATGTGAAGTTTTGAAAATTGTTTTTGAAATATCTAAATTTCTGGCCTTCACTTTCACAGACACATAGAATTACCAACTGTCCTTATTCCATACCACAAGGGTAAGTTTTAGCTTGCTAGTTTTACCTGATGTTTAGTATATTGTTTAATAGAGCTCTGTGAATAAAACCTGTCAGTTAATCGAAGTCCATTTGTAATGCTTTTTTTGGGAAAGAAGGGATTTATGTGTCTTAACCCAGTAGAAGGATGCCAGAACAGGAACTAATCAGTAATGAGGAAGTCAACATGGAGATAAGATTAAGTCTAAAGGGTCAGAGAGGGAATAAAGAGTAGCAGAGTGGAATGAGGCTGAAGTTCCAAGTAGATGGTCCTATGACAAAGGCAGAAAGACATTTTAATATCAACGGGTCATTTCAGGAAGTCAAGTCACTACCTTTCCTCTAAGTCCATGCTTTGGAAGACTTAAATTATTCTTTTGCTAAATATTTCATAAGAATCAAGGACTTGCTAGACACAAAGGAAGGAGGGAAAACTTTCTAGTATTTATCTTTAGTTCAGTACAATTTCAGTCCAATTGCTGTACTTTCTGTATATATAATTCATTATGAAAATAAAATTAATTTCATAATGATGGTACTGAATCACAACATGCTCTTCAGGGAGTGAATATTAAAATAAATCATGATGTGACAATTAAAATATGTTTATTATACCCCAGTTGGGCAGGAAATTGATATTGTGGTCACTAAATTTAAAAAAAAGATTTTCTAAGTAAAACTAAACAATGCAAATTTTCAAAAATTTAAATAGGAATGGTAAAAGAGGCCTAGCCTCATATAATAACTACAACCTATTGGTAGGAGCTGCCTGGATTATTGTGTTGAGGAGGAGTCGGTCCACACTGAACAGGAAAGAGTATTGTGAAAAATTAGTTTTATCTATGATGGGTGACCTATGTGGAATAGTAGAATTCTGTGTTTTCACTGTTCTGGACTGTGAACAAGACATCCTTTGAGAATTCTACTTAAAATTGAAATTTTGCTATATATAATACCTCTAAAGTTAGTAAATATTCACCATTAGTGTAAGAAGTTACAAAATTTTCATGGAAAATTCCAATTTGCAATGAGACTACATCCTCAGTGCACAATACAAGCCTTCTTAATTTTGTAATTTGTGTCTTGGTTTCACTAATTTAAGTGCTAGCTCAACCCTCATGAGCATTACAAAGCTTGTAGAGGTTAGCAAACACCAGGAACATCATACACCCATGTTCCACTGTCCCATAACTATAGCCTCACATTCCTGACTACATAAGCAAAAGCAGCATGCAATTAAGGTACATTCTACCTCAGTTAATGAAGGTTCTAAAATTTTAAATAGTGGGATCCCCAACTATTCTTACTAGCTCCTGGGCATCTAGTTCCACACCTCAGAGATAAATCATTTTATCATTTAGATTAGTGGCCCTTAACTTTTTGACCTCCCTGCATGTTTAAGTGTCTTTTCAGTTTGGCTTTTCCTTAATTAGGAGGAGAAGGCTTGTATTTTAAGAATATCACTGTTTAAAACAATGTGAATTTTACATCACACATTTGCCTTGAAGCATCTGCAATGAGCTCATTTTTATAAATCAAAACAAATATGAATTTAAAACCAACCATTAGGTTCTATAGCCAAAATCATATTGTGCTTGACCCTGTTGGCATAAAAATTCTAATTCCTTTGTTGAAGATAGGTTCCTACAATAATACATGATTCTCATAAATCTCTTTATTTCCAGGAAGTTCAAAAAGAGCAAAAACAAAATTTGCAGAAAAGCACCAAATTAGCAGTTAAAGGCTCTAATGTAAGACCTAACTGCAATGCTCCATTCCAAAAGATTAAATATTAAACCTTCAGAACAATTTATTCAATTCCATAGAACAAGAAAGGGCAGCAGAGAAAAAGTGCAAACTTCAACGTTACTTGTCGAGTTTAGTGTTGCTTACAGTTTTCTTCTTTACTCTCAATCCTGTTACAAATAATGCAAACCTGTTTTTATTAATTTACATTAAGTTCATTTAACACTGATGAAACAGACCAGAAATGTATAATGAGGAACATTTAACAAGCTCCCGCATTAGGGCTAATCATGCTCTGTTTACGAGAGCTTATTTCATTCTTGGAAAATATCCTAGTAGAAAGCTACATCCGTATTTAACAAGTAAAAAGGAGAGAGTCACCAGCTACTGATAACAAAGAAATGAACAAGCTTAATAATCTCCAATTTGGTTTTCCACTCCACTTAATGATGGAGGCAATTCGAGCTCTGTGGCCAGAGTACATGAGGAAGCATCCACAAGTACTGAAAATTTAATTAAAAGTCAGAAAGCCGTTGCAATGAAGACTCAGCAGAAAGGCATTTATTTTTAAAATCTAATATATTCTTCATGACTAAAGGCTAAAGCACATGCTGACTTACACATTTAGCTGTAACTGATTTAAGCTACTTGATGATTTTTCTTTTTTTCTTTTTCTTTTTTTTTTCTTTTTTTTTCCCCCCTCACAGGGTGGTGCTCAATTTGCAATGGAGTAAATTGGCAGGATTTAATTTGGTGGGTTTTTCTAACTCTGTAAAAAGAATCCTCATTAAAGCCACACGATCAGCTATATACTTTTTTTCATCATTAACTAGCCTAACTGCAGGTAAAAGAGATACAATTATGGATTTATATAAATCCTATTGTCAATTTACAGCTGAAAGACTGGTGAGTTACCTCATTTTAAATAGGTTATTTTTTTCCCCTTAACCTTTCTTTGTTTTAATGAGGATTCAGTTTGTCACTGTCTGAAAAGTCTGCTAGCAGAGAAGTTTTTCAGAAATAAGGAATAAAAAGTAGGAGCAGGAAAAGATACCTAAATTTCAAATTTGCTCAAATTTGGAAGAATCAACATTTGAAATTCATCTCCAGAGTGGTATATTGAACGTCCATCAGTTGCCAGCCTGTAGCACAGAAAACGCAAACAGGGAGAGCACATCAGAAGGGTTTAAGAGAGAGGGAAGGTGGGAGAAATGTTCCAAGGCCCGGGAGAAACCAATGGGTTAAAGGGTGCCTTTCCAATGAATTGACATGCATATATTTTGCCTGCTTATTTTATCTTACCTTGCTCCCTCCCCACATCTGCTCCCTGACTCCCAAAGAAAAAAGGAAGAAAGAAAGAAAAAAGGTTTGAAACAGGTAAGTCTTCAAAGTGACATTTCAGAAAGCAACACTTCCCACCACCCCAGGAGACACACCTGGAGCCTCACTCCAGCCGGGAGCCTCACATGTGACTGGTGTTGCTGTGAAACCCCACATCATCTCAGTAAATGTAATTCTGCAGCACTGTCACCAACCTCCCACTCCTTTCTCTGAGATCACAGTTTAGGGGGTTTCTGAGGTCCAGGGCATTTTTAGCCCTTTTTCCCTCTCCTTCTCCAATCTAGATTAAATAGCAAACCCAGGTAGTTAGTACTAATCCAAAGCGCTGATAAATTGGGGTGACCTCCTGCAGCTGGTCATCTCATTTTTACCTCTGATACTTCCTGCAGAGGAGACAAAAATGTGAGAATTTTCCTAAGGGGGCAACACAAATCTCCAGTATTTCCTCCTCTCGCATAAGAACATCATTATGTCTCGTAGTTATTCTTACTTGTCAGTGGGAACATGATACATGATTATGATTAGTTGACTTTAAAGAATATGAACAGGGGGAAATACTTTTAGACTGGCTACCATCTTGTATCTTCTGCTATTTTGTGCATCCACCTTTAGGCATTAGCCCAGGAGAGAAGGAAAACTAAATGCTATTATCAAATCCCACTTTTTCTGATGCCCCTACATGGAAAAACTGCAAACTTTTGGGGGGTATGACTCGTTCATTTTATTGAATATCCTTGGGGGGGGTCAAAGCTTATGCAACTAAGATAAATAGGTATATAACTCACACAACATAATGAGGCCTACTGCTTTTGTCAAAAAAAAAACATGATTTTTCCCCCAAATTATCTGAACCATGCTAATATTCCGAATCTGTAGCTTTCTTCTACAACTTCCAAATTTTTCTTGTACTGGTGTCTCCCTGAAGATACTAGGAGTCAAATCACTTCTCATTGCAAGTAGAATTCAGTTTCCATTATCAAAAAATAACCTCTCTGGGACCTAACCATTCAGGCTTCATCTAACTCTGACCATATAAAAAGATTCTCCTACACCTATA
This sequence comes from Uropsilus gracilis, assembly GCA_004024945.1. Lineage (NCBI taxonomy): Eukaryota > Metazoa > Chordata > Mammalia > Eulipotyphla > Talpidae > Uropsilus > Uropsilus gracilis. The sequence continues at coordinate 20,273 of PVHY01010873.1, forward strand.
TGATCTGCAAGAGTAAGTTTCAACAGATAAAATGTTTCTGTACTATGACTCTGCCTACGGATCAACGAAAGGCTTTGCACAGTTTTGACAAATTAATGTGGACCTTTGGATGGTGGTATCCAGAAGAATAAAGAAACAGTAGTCTATTCCTAAGTATTTATGTAGCATGAGCCTCTTCCCAGATGACTAAGGACCACAATGAGTTCCTTCAGTACCTATTAATCCTGAATGCCCCTGGTCACTGATGTTACTGAGCTTCATACTGACCTCACTTCATCCTGTAGCCCTATTGCCATATTGTAACAAAAAAAGTCCTGATGACACAAGGTTGGTTACTGCTACCAAAATTACCAAAACAGTATCTAAGGAGTTCTTGTATCTATGACAATGAGAGTCGGGAATTTCAATTTATCACTCTATTCCCAAAAATGTTCTTCAAAGACTTAAAAGAATTCAAGAATGATAAAACATAATATGCATCCATGATTTAGGGCCCTCTCCCTTCCTTTTTTTTCATTTTGTTACCAATTTTATGGCAGCGTCACCATCTATACCATCCATCTTTCAAATACTTTGATCCAACCTATTCACAGTTACATGCCCCGGTGTTTCCTAATTTCTTCCTAAGTTCTGTCTCTCCAGTGGAAAACTATGTAATAGAGAGCTTGGGAAGCCGCAGGTGGCATTTATTCTGGCTCTTAGCGGCCTAGGGAAAAATAAACAGAGTGTCTGACCAGCTGCACAGTCTAGAAAGAACCCATTTTCCAGGGCGATTCACTGTCACACCTCAGAAGAGCTGAGGATGGTCCTGTCAGCTTATCTCCCATCACCCACATAATGAACCCCTCACCTTCAGATAGCAACTTTCTCCATTATTCATGGTTCCTGTTTTCTCAATGGTTCCCCTGCCTGGTTAAATCTGAACTTCCCCTACTCCTTAAAGTCAATCACATTCATACGCATGCTAAGCAAAACGAAGATCAGATCTTTGTTTTATATATCTCCCTGTGGCTGTAGGAGTGTGTAATGTAGGAACCATTGGTCCAAAATGGAAGGTGCTAGAATGGACAAGGGTGAGGTGGGAACTGTAATGCCCTCCAAAGATCCTGAAGTATCAAAGTTTGATGGAGTCTGACTGTTTTTCTTATTCCTACAACATCAGTGCTTCTATCCAATATCTTCTGCTCAAGATTTTTATTTTTGTTTCAAGTCTTGATATTTTGCACTTTCTACTCTAGAAGTAGAGGTGACCAGTTCAATCATAGCTTCAAACATACCAACTAAGTGCTTTCAATAGGCTGGGGGCCATATCCCTAGAGACCCAATATGTTAAACATTCTGCATGAAATACATAGATATATGCATATATAAAGTTGAAAGACTTGCAATCATTTATATGAAGTTTAATGAGTATCTTAGCTAGAGTCGTAATAGAAGAAATGGAGAGGATAAATTCAAGAACAGTTTAAGTGGTAAAGTTGGCAGAATTTAGTGTTTAATTATAAGTGGTAACTTTCTAGATGTTCAGGTGGATTATAACAGCATTTATTACCATAACTAACAGGGATGCAAAGAGAAAAGCAGGGTGAAGTGGGTCATTTTCAGCCTGAAGTGGTCACAGGAAAAACAAATGGAGATACCCAGAAGTAAGTTGAATATAGGCACCGAAAATTGGGGCTATAGGTTTGTGCATCTACAGAAGAGTAGTAATTAAAATTACAAGATTGTATATGGTTACCTAGTGACTTTTATTTAAATATAAGAGGAGTCAAGGTCAAAAACCATTGAGAAATTTTATGACCATGAATTTAAAAAGAGTCCGGGGTTGGGGGGGGAGTAAAAAGGGTTACTTTTTCCAACTTCTACTTTTAGCACACTTTAGAGTTAAAATAAAAAGTGAAATGTATGTCCTATGAATGTGTATGGGTATGTGTACCTGTGCATAAGAATTATATGAGAATGGAGAAGAGCACTGAAGAATACACTTGATTGTACATGTAGATAAGAGGGTAAGAAAAGGAGACAAAGGAGAAAGAGAAAAAAGAAACGGGGTGTAAAAGAAAGTAAAAGTAAGTAAAGTAAAAATCAACATGAAGGGACAATTTTAATTAAATGATCCCATTGATGTAAAAATAAACATGCATGTATATATCAAGAGCCTAAGAAAGACATGGAAAGGGATAGTGTTAGATCTATGAATACTCTCAGGATTTTCCAAGATATACTCCAAGTAAAAAAGAAACAGACTAATGTGCATAGTATAGTCCTAAATTTTTAAGTTGTACACAAGAATATATTCTATGTGTAGATACAAAAAAATGAACAAAATGTCTACATCATCACTGTCATTGAGAGTCTGGAATTGAAAAGGCAGGAATAGCTAGTGTTCTCTTTATACATCTTTATACTCTTTCCATTGTAATAAGAATACAGATTACTTTGTAACTTAGGAAACATCGAGTAAAAAATTTCAAAATCAGAGCAGTAGTCTTCTGAAATTCAGTGAATAGTTAATATCTCATTAAAGAGACCACCACACTGTTTCCATCACACTGTTTCCTCTGTTGCTCACTGCTGAGGCAGAGGCCAAATTTTGTCAATGGTTCCTCTGATTCTTTTCTGGAAATCCTACTCACCTTTACTTTGCCTCTTTTTATACTTTATCAGTTCATGAAATCTTTTTTCTCCTATATTTTCAAATGCAGCACATTTCATGTAACAACTCTTATATGCCATTGGCATCTTATATATTTACTCCTCTGAGCCTTTCAATTTATAGATTGATTTGGAAGAGTAAATGGTAATCATTTGTCAAATTTAACCTTTATTAAGTTATTCAGTGTAGCGTAAATGTCTTCAAATTATGTGATGTAATTATTTTTATATATGATGAGCATATAAAATTCATTTTTCATATACGTGATTACTTTTTTCACATCTGTAATTTGAATTGCAGATTTTTGGAGACCATTTGACTGTACTTTAATGATAACTTAGAAATTAAAGACTCTGCCTTTGAGATTTCTAGGATTAGATTCCCCAATGAAAACACCTTATAAATAGCTAGAGAGCATTGCCACAGGGGACAACGCAGCTATATATCCCCTGGCAACCTGCCTGTACTGAGGTCAAAAGCAAGATTTAACAAATGATTCAAATTACATGGTGGAGACAGACATATAATCTGCCTGAATGCTTTGTATTTTCTCCCTCTCTAATGAGTGACATCATCTTTTTTACTTTTTCCACTAGAAAGAACAATTAAAGTGAAATTGGCTTTAATGGAGGATATAACTCAAAGTTTTAGATTTTTTTCACACCTCTCTAAAAAGTGATGAAAAATGACAGCTTTTTTCCTGTATCTCAATAGTAATTTGACTCAGAGTATCAAGCTCAATTCAAGAAGAGTTTGATATCTGCTTCTGGCTAAATCATGAAAAGATATAGGTTAGGCTCCAGCTTTAACTGGTCCATTGTTGAAAAAATATAATGCACCGATTTGATTTCATGGTTTAATATTCACTGACAGTTCAAAATGAAGTCCAAGAGATAAAGAAGGTTTCATAATTTAGTCTAAGTACCTGGGGAAAATATGGGCTATTCCTAATAATCTAGTTTTTAAAATAATGTTCTTTCAGCTTGGGCACATGGTTAAGATTTTCTTCTGATCAAGGAAAATACACAGCTACCATCAAACTGAGTCTTCTTTCCAGAGATAAGAGTAGACAGCCCAGAGCCACTCTGAGGAGGATTCCTTCTGCCTATGAAGCATCTCCATGAATTTTTTGTTGGATGATCTAATTGGGGAAAGTGGGACTTTGGAATGCCAAGGAAAGAAAGAATGGGAGATGGTAGAGGGTCAAGATGGGTCTGATAACATGACAAATAGGCAGCATTCAATATCCCATGGAGACCAAAGGTTGCTGAGTTGGAGCTGACTTAACACTGAAAAGGCATGGTATACAACCACCCAATCATATAGAAATATTTGCTTTCTGAAACTTAGATATTTTTCCCTTTATGAGCTGAAGGCTACTTGACAGAATTCCCCATGGGCCCTGAATAGCATAGGTTACAGAAATCTACATCACACTCCTAATTCTTGAGCCTTGGGTTTTCTCTTCTCCCCTCACTTTAATTGTGAAGAAGTAAATGCAACATAAGCAATGTAAAAATCAAGTCTTGCTAGTTAAATATAAGAACACGGAGCAAAATATCTGAGAAAGGTTACACCTCTTTAAAGATGCAAATTGATAATGGAGCTCAATATCAAAACAACAGAGCGCTGTTAATTTTTAAAAAGGTGCAAATTGCTAATCTTACTTAAGGCTTTTTTTTTTTTTTTTTGAATTGCTTATTAAGAGTCCTAGCACAAAAAAATTTAAAGGAAATAAACTTTAAAAAGGAGGAAAAAAGGGCTAACCATGAGCTGCACTACAATCCGTGGCTTTATTTTTGGAGTTCCTGGTTTTAATGAGTGGTTTTAATTTAGAGACTTGATGGTCTTTGTCCATGGTCAATTTTGCTATTCCCATATTTGATTAAGCCATTATCTGCTTCTACAATGGTGCTGCATCACAACCATGAAACCTTGGTGATAAACAACAACAAACATATTTACTTCACAAGTTTGAATTTTCACTGATCTTAGTCAGCCTTGGCTGATCTTGCCAGGTCTCTTCCTTATCAGATCTGCAAGTAGCTGTTGATTGACTGGCAAGCACTGACAAGCTGAGCTGAGTGGGTTCACATGAGGCCAGCTGTCGGCTGATCTATTGACTGAGATGAGAAGTAACTGTGTTCCATTCCAGTTACTCCTCCTCCGCACATCCTCATGGCCACAACAGAGGAATAGCAGTTGAAGCAGAAACGTACACAGTTTTTCCAAGTATCGGCAGGTATCACATAGATGAGCATTTTTCATGAAGGTAGAATTGATACTTATGTTCCCCATTACTAGATTGGATGCCAAAATTAATGGCACTTCATATGCCAAGAGATTTTGAAAGAAAATCATTACCTATAAGAGATACTCTAGGGTAGACACAAAGACGATCTAGAATGGTAAAAGGAAGAAAACTGAGGAGTGTACATGTAGGAAAACCAAACTGTCATCCAGGTTAGGGTGTTCAAACTTTCCCATTGCTCCTGAGAGTTCAGGAGGTGCAAGTGCATTTCCCTGTCTAAGCCAGATATATGATAACAGAGAGAGGAGGAGTGGACGTTTGAAGGCTATCAGTAGTCAAAACACCAAAATTGAAGTGAGCAGCTGCAACATCTCATTAACAAAAGACTTACATGACCAGGATCAGAATCAAAAGATGAAGTCAATTCCAGTAAGAATTACAAAACTATGGCTTTCTAGGTATAGAAAGGGTAGGGATTGAGATGTAATCAATCTAACACAGTTGGCAAGATGGCATTTACATGTTGTTTCCAGAATACGTTTTAGATGCATATCAGAAAACAATAGGGCACCCAAGATGTTGGAGAAGTAGAAAAGGAAAGATGATTCAAAGAATTAGTGAATTTTATAGGATTCTCCAAAAAAGGCAAATGGTTCATGGAATCTGAAAAACATCAACTGAATTTGACTGACTGGGAATTGGGGGGGGATGGGAGGTGGGGGAAAAGAGTGCTACTAGATGACCAGTTTAATGCCCTTCATTTCTCAAGTAAAGACATTAGATCACTGGGCCAATCTCCTAGCATCACAATCTCTTGTGAAACTTCCTGAGGGAAGAACAATGCTGGTGACAACTTTCCCCAAGATGTATCCCAACTGGACATTATTCCTCTACCCTATTATTTGATTGTGCAAAATCAAAAATATTTCAATATCGACCTAAGTAAAATACAGTAAGAAGAAAAACCCTGTGGAACTTCAGTTTCCATTTTGAATCTCTCCCCGTCTCCCATATAATTTAATATAAAAATAATATAAATAATCTTATCCACCAATCAGACTAATTTTTCTCCATCCTCTCAATAAACATATCCTGGGCACCTGGTCTGTACAATAAGTCGGTATAATGTTCTTTAGGTTCTTCCCTAGCACAACCCCTGCCATCACCACCCCAACACACACACACACACACACACACACACACACACACCACCACCATCGCCTCCTTCAGAAACTTAAGCAGAATCATTGATTATGCCAACTACCAGTGCTGGACAAAAAGTGGGTCGAATCCAGGAAAGATACTTTAACCAAATTTTATTTTTGAAATAATTCATTTACCTATTTACCCACCCATCTATTTATTTTGCTGCCAACAGTATGAAGTACTCTTGGCAAGAAGAGCCCCAGAAAACTTTGCTTTTCTATTGTTCCTCTCTGCCCTCTCCCAGACTCAAGCACCTGCTGACTCCGGTCTAGTGCAGTTAATTGGAGCCCAGTCTCATTTCCCCAGGAGGGTTGGTCGAGGGTCATCAGCATGCATGTGCTTCTTGCTTTTTCACAACTCATTCTCTCCATTGGAAAAATATGGGGGGAAATGGAGTGCTTCCATCCAACCCTGAGATCCTGTTTTGGGTAAACAGCAACGTAGACAGATTGAAGAACTGAATAGGCTATCTGGTCTTATCTACCTGGACCCAGGGGTGTCGGGAGCTGCTGTGCTTGGCTTAATCCTCAGGTAGCAGGTCAGGCAGCTGGCAGCTCTGGGGTTATGCTTCCTGGGGAGAGGGCCAGGGCATCAGGATCTATCCTTAATCTTGACATTTTTGGGGAAAACAAAATTTTATTACTACAATTTAGAACACTTTCTCAAAGTAACTTAATAGAAACATAATACTTAGTTTCTTTGGGAAAGGATAATGACCCTGTAAGGTAAAGAAGAGTAACTCAAGTGAATTTGAAATTCTAATAAGCAAATACGGCAATAAAAGCAAACCTTTACTGGAGGCTCACAGTCTTTCACCTCCCACATCTAATCAATCATCAGTTCTGTCAATTTGACCTCAGCCATACCTAAATGTTACTTAAATATTATTACCTATGATTCCCCAATACTTACAGGAGGTATCCCTAACTCTACACTCTTCAAAAAAGGTGTGTTTTCCACTTCTCCAGTCTCATGTCCATCTCTCACCAGTTTAAACCCCATATAACCCACTTGCATCTCTTGACCAATCACAATTATTTAAGGCTTCATGTTTCCATAAATCATCATTCACCCAGACTGCCATTCAATAACTCAGTCAAGTTCATGATAATCCTCCTACAAGGGGGTGTAGCTCACTGGGAGAGCATGTGCTTAGCACAATGATCCTCCAAATCACACATCATGTTCCCAGTCCAAACACCTCACCCACTCAATCCTTTCCACCTCTAATCAACACATTTTAGACGTCTGCATTATCTCTATCATAGTTCCCACCATAACTTTACCAGAATCATTTGTTGACCTGTTTGCAGTTAAACTCTTTAAAAGCAGGGAACATCTCATTCTTTGTATGTCCCCATTCAGCCCTTAATACAAAGTCTGGTACCTACTAGCTTTCAATACCTGTCTGATGAATACATGAATGAATTCATTGTTCCTTCCTGACAGATCTCTTATCTCCTTCACACCAATGGAGTGGTCATCCCATGATGGTTACTGGTACAAACTAGACATGGAATCCTCAGTGAACAAGGGTTACACATTAGGCTCTAAGAGGCAGTCTAAAAGTTTAAGATGTCAAAGAAACATAATGAGAAGAACATGTAGAAGCAAAAGAGTTAGAGACTAGGGTCAAATGGGGTGAGCCAGAAAGAGAGGAGTAATAGATTGAGGGAAGAAAAATAAAGTTAGATTTATTACCTTCAAGTAAAAAAGGGTTACACCACAGGAAGGAGAGAGATGGGAAAGCATTCTTCATAGACAATAATAGAGTGGAAGTAAGGAGAAGGAAACCAATAAGTACCAATTAGAAGGAAAGCGAAAATACTTATTCAAAGAATGTGGTGTTAAAAGTAAATGAAATGGAAATTTTCTAAGTGTTAAACTCTACCCAAAAACAGTATGAGGGGAAATTTTCACACAGTGAAACTTAAAACAAGTGAAGAAAAGATCTAACAAGTCTTTTGCTTGTGTTTAGATAGTATAAAATACTAAATCATAATTAAAGCACTTTACCAACACTAATTAAGGTAGGTAGGTCAATATCACTAGCCTGGGTTTTAAGGGAAAACAACCTGGAGCTAGAAAGATTAGATGCCTCAACAGTATCACACAATGAGTGTTTCTCCCAAAAAAAAAGTACTGTGTAGGTTATATTGCACAGAGACAGAGCTATGTAAAGAACAGGAAAAGCAATGAGAAACCTCTCAGGGCAGAAGAAAGGAAAATATAAATGAGCCATGAGTAGATGACGCCTGTTAAAGTGTCTGAAGAAGTGCCAAGTCTTTAGACACCCCTATGTCCAGCACGTTGGTCCTAGGATGATTAGGACTCAAAGAGAAGCAGCTCCACTCATCAGCAAACTGCAAACTCATTCCCTGATTTATAGATACGACCAAAGATACCAGGAAACTCCAAAAGAAAGGTCCCACAGGGGTGGAAATGAGACTGTAATACCTTAAGGTCAAGAACGTGTGCTCTTTGCCTTTTCCCATGCAGTATCCATCAAGATGCCCGCAATGTAGTAAGTGATCATTAAAACTAGGTGAAATAATAAAGGAATAAACAAATTATAAATGCTGCATGAGCTTTAAGCAAAGCCCCGACTCCCTAGTTACAGTTTGAAATATTCACCACTAGATGGCGCTATTTTAATGAGGGAGTAAATCTGACCTTCATGTCTGATAAAGGTATATGCGCTTTAATCAAAGAATAAAAGCATACTCCAAACACTGACATTTATAATGCTGGACCTTCTCTTAAAGTTCCATACTATACTAATTTTTGATTTACCAAAAAGAAAATATTTTCCAATGAATTCTTCCTTCCCCCAACCCCATTATTATAACCCACCATTCGAAAGTGAAATCCCCTGGATAACTCCCCTAGCTGCCTGAAGAACATACCCTGGTAGGACTAGTGTAGGTGTGTTCAACCTTAGGTAGGGGCTTTAAAAATCACAACCCTGTGGGCAAAGTCAGTCCGAGACTATGGCCACATACGCCACCACCTGTCCATTGACTTAAGAAATCTCTCAAAATTCAGACTCTAAGGAAACTGCCAACACTACCAATACAAGGCCCGTGGTGGGTACTGGGAGTCTGACACCCGGTGGGACACAGGGTGGGTCACAACACACCTACTTGAAGCCAGTAGGCTTCAAGAGATTGAGAACCCAAAAAACATCCCTGGTAAAGCTGGACAGATACGAGGCCAGCAAACCCTCTGGAGGGCAGTTTCCCTGGGTTCTAAGCCCACAGTGGAGATGGGTAGTCTTCAAGGTCAGTGCTTTAAGTTCACTTCATTCTGACATGAAAACAAACAAAAAAGGAAGTGCAAATGAATTCATGACATTGCCTCATTATTAATGAGATTAGGACTATAAAATATACACCTGTTATGCTGGTTTAACAAATCTGATACTTGGAAATAGTGTCTTGATTTATGAGTGCTTCCTCAAGAAAGTCCCAAGGTTCCTGCTGATCTTTGCTCTCTCTGCAGGTAGCTGCTTGCAGGGTCCAGCTTGTCATGGGCCAGCAGCTCCTTCTCCCTTTCAATACAGCACGTCTCACGTCACCTTTGATACCCAGGAATTAACTGCTGAGCTACTGGTGAGAACAAACTGTCTCACTCCACTCAACTGGAACATTGGGAGATCTCACCTTTTGTATCTTTTTAATTCATCGTAATCACTGTATAGTGCAAATTCTGTTGAATAAGTAATAAGATTAAGATGAGTGCCCTATGTCTTAGCCATGAATTCATCTTCACTAGGGGTGACAAGGGTATTGAAGAGTTAACTGCCATCCAAGTCTATGTCACCTAAATTCTTGTGTCCTCCATCAATTCTGATTCTTCCAAGTCTGCTTTTCCACCTCCTGCTTTCAATTGACAGTTCTGTGGTACTTCTAGGTATCCAAACCAAAAATCTTTAGGTACTCTTTGGCCTTACCCCTTTCTTGCCCCATCCTTATTTTCATCCCTCTCCTTTGCTTCACCAGAGCTGTTAACCTATTTCAGGCCCTCTTGACCCACATGCCTTATAACTTGCCTTTCTGCAATAGGGTAACATTTTTGAGAATGGGATTCCTTTACTGAATTTTCATATTTTCCTCAGGACATTTCACAGTAGAGGTGCACAATTATTAATTCATTCACTCAAACATATAATAACTATCAATAAAGCAATAAATAAAATAGCATATATATATACAGAGAGAGATATTATATTGAATATAGGAAAATTTCAGTAAAAGATAAAGACTGAGCTTGAACTAACCCATATTTACAAGTTTTCCAAAGCTATCTTTCATGTAGAAAAACAATTGTTTCTTTGTATTATGAAATGTACAAATACTACATGGAACAAGACATGAATTACTGTCAGTCATCTATAAAATCAGTGAAAAGAAAATGAAATTGTCCAGATTTGGGCATGTAAGAGACAGTAGTACTATTTTAGAGGTGAGTGAATACCCTATGCTCCAAACCTTCCCCAAACTCCTGATTAAACTAGTGACTTACTGATCTGACTTATAATTTCAGAAAAGATGGCAAAGGACAGATGCATCATTCTTCCCAGATGATATTTGCATTTTAATAGAAGATGCCAATGCTTCTCTGTCTCCAGGTCAAACACTCTGGAATGTCCAGATGCTGGTAGTTGGGCTCATGAGGGCTATTCCTTGCCCTTGTGATGACATCACACTTGCTTTCCACCTGGCCACAGATAAGGTCAATCCCAGCACTACTGCATACATCTCAGGAGACTGGGCCATGGAATAATGCTACTGGCCTCTTTTCCCCTGAAAAGATGATTGTCAGGCAGCTCAGAGAAACAAAAATGCTGAAGGTAACAGTCTCTGGAGGTAGGAAGATGATTGTTGTTGTTACTACCATGATTATTTTAGGAGTTATAAAGTTCAGGATTTTCCTGGGTTTTTTTTTTTCCTGGGTAAAGCCTATAATGGAGAACCTACCTACCACCACCAGAAAGCCTGAGCCTAAATTATGGGTCATACCAATCAGAAACAGCAGGAATATTTGCTAGTGAAACAGCTCAAGGTCTTCCTAAAGCATTCAACTAACAATCAATAGCCCGTTTAGTCCCTGGGGACCATCCCACTCTCTCCAGGTGACATCAGACTAGTATATTAATATATGCCAGGCTAAGATATTTACACACATGATGTCATTTAAACACAATAACCCTACTAGTATCCCCACTTTCAGAGGAGGAAAGAGAATGAGACTAATCTTGCCACTCATTTCTACAGGAACTACAAATAACACTGATATTTCTCTCAATGGCATTGACCTCTCCATGTTTTCACTCAGTCACCATTATTAATTTAAGGCCCAATATAGAGCTGTGGTGAAGACCAGCAGGTATATACCAACTGGACTTATTACTAGTTCCATCACTGTATGGCACTGGGAAGATGATGAGGTGATGGAAGAGTTTCAAAAGATGGCAAGGAGAGGACTCTTTTTGACTCACTTTCCCAATCTTTCTGCAAAGATGAATCCTACTTTATTTTTAATTTCTGCATTTAAATTTCTTTGATATTAAATTCCTTTAATTTTAGAGCATAGTCTATCAGAAAAGTAACCCCTGACATTTAAGAAAAAGTCATTCATTCGGGTGCTTGGAGACAAGTCTACATCCATAAGTTTTAAAACTATTCTGGAATCTGAAAAGAATGGGTATTTTGCTAGAATAAATAATAATGTAGATAAGACTCATTTTACAGATGATGAAAATAAATTCCACAGGTGAAGCATATCTTGCTCAAAGTAATATAGCAAGAAGAGAACCAGATCCCAGAGCTCTTGTCTTCCCAGCATGCTCACAGTTCATCTCCTGAGATAATGCTGAACAGGATGAAGTAGTTGTGAATACTGGATTTGTTCTTACAGATAGCAAAGCACAGTGGTTATAGCAGTCAATTTTTTTAAATTTTCTGGATATTATTTTATGCTTGTGACATTTTTTAAAAGCCTCTGACTGGGAAGACTCCGTACCAGAGTCAGCCTGTTCTTAGAGACAGCAGAGGATGCAGCAGGAACAAGCCTTCCATATACAGACTAACCATTTCACTTCTGTGGCCTACCTACTCCAGAAGGCCAGATCCTTCAGGCAGCTACAGGCAAACAGAGACCACCCATAGCAAATGTGCTAGTCTTGAAGTACTCAGCCCTCCTGGGCTGCATTTCCCTTAGAAGCTCCAATACTCTGACCCGATCCTGTCAACTTGCTACCACCTCCTCCTGCCTTTCATTTCTAGGAGAATTAAAAGTCATTCTAACTTTCTTTTCAATGGTATTGACCACTCTGTTTTGTCACTCAGTTATCTTTATAAATTAAGACCTGAGCACAACAGTGATGAAGAACAGAGATTCTGGGATGTTCAGGTCAAATGGATTTACTCCCACTTCCATCACTATAATTGGGTAGGTGGTCAGTTCATAGAAAAGATTTCAAAGAAAACCAGACTTCACCAGACTGACAGAGTATTTTCAGCAGAGGCAACACTGGGGGCATGTCACAGAGGCACAAAGCAACCTGGGATATTCAGGGAGGTCTAGGAGCAAGGTACTGTCAGAACATAGAAACCAGGCACAGGAGATGAGGAAGTTGAAAGGATAAGGTGTGGCCAGTGATATGTCAAGCTAAGAGATTGTACTTTTCCCACAGGTAATGAGGAACCATAGCCGGTTTTTATATGAACAGAGATAGGACCTGATGTTCTTTTGAATAGCTCTGGTGATCTATTCCACCTCTGGTTTTCCACCCTCCTGACATTGCTTTGCATCTGCTTTCCTTCAATCCAGAACCCAAATTTCAAGGTTCTGCTCACAATTCAGCACTGAAAGCAAGTGGCTCTCTGTCCTGTAATATTCTGTTCCTTTCTTTGCCCTCCCTCATTAAGTCTGGTCCCCTTCATCAAGACTCACCAATAACTTCCTTGAACAGCCTCTGGCCTCCCAGAGCAAGGGTCTGAGAAGCCACTGGAGGAAGGGTTCTTTCAGGGTATGATCCTATGGATTCTACTTTGGAGTCCTCTCCCAGAAGCTCACCAGGACAGTCTCTGTGGACAGTTTAAAGAGGTCCCCGAGAGTGACTACCACTGTCAGAGAAGCAAGAGATTACTTATCTTTCACACACTCCCTGTGTTCAGAAAACAGAAAATTTTCCTTCTCAATCCTACACATCTCCAGAATGCAAGAGTTCCCAGGGAAATTTAGGCCACCTGATTCCTGGTCCTCTAAGGACTTTCTTTCCACTAGCAGAAACACAAGTGCCTGCTACAAGGGCAAAGCTATTCAATTAGCTTTCATTGAAGTTTCTGCTTTCCCCACAGGTGTAAATTGGGTGCCTTGAATGTTGTTTTGAACTTGACTCAACATAAAAAGATATTTATTTCCAGTCTGTCCCTGTTTCCAAAAGAGAAAGAGAAGAAAGACTCCAGGTTGCACAATTTCCCCTGCATGCCCCAGTCCTCCACCTTAGGGAAATTATACTCAGGGAAGATTCTGCTAAGTTACAGGGCAATTCACTCTCCCTGTGCTTTCAGAAAAGAATGTAGTGCAGGCAATGGCTCAGGTATTCTAACAGAGGTTAAATATGTAGACATATGATTGCCAGGCACCGAAGTAAATTACTCTTGGGGAATAAAGGAGTAACTGTAAAAGTCAGCAGTATGGAAATATCTATTTTTTTTTAATTTTCTTACATCATTGTTCATTTTTGTACAGTAATTGGTTTCTCCCCTCAGGTGTAGTCCCCATAGTTCTCCTACCACCATAGTCCCCCTGAACGATCAACAAAATCTCTTGGGGTCTTCCCATTCCTCTTTTGATCCTCAACCCCTTACTGTATGACTCAGCTCTGTGGCTTGTGGAAGTCTTTGTTTTTAAAAACAAGTTTGATCAAAAGATGCATCAAATCTGCTGGCACTACTCTTACCAAAACATGACAACAGAAACAAAGCATGTTTCTCTAGTGCTACTTCCAGATTCAGCTACATTCATGCCATTGGCCTTCTGTGGCTCTCCTTTCACAGACAGCACACAAAGCTCCTGACCGTCTGACCCTGATCACCTCTGGCACTTCCTAACCAACAAATCCCTTCATCTTCTACCAAAGAGAGCTCTGCATTTCTTCAAATGGATCCCATTCCAGCTCATCTTTATTCCTTTTCCTAGATTATGCCATCTTCTTAGGACATATTTCCAATACCCCATCCTCCCATTTTCTGATAAACTCCTAGAGTACAAGAACCAAAATGCATTAGTGTCATGAGTAATCCTGGCACTGAATTAGTTAAAAGTTAAAGAGCAAAGTTGGGGGAACTACTCATGGTTTGTGTGTTCTCACTCATGTACTCACAATTGCAGGATACAACACAACATCAGGCTGCGAAAACAACAGAATTTATTTACAAAGGGGTGATTGAAAGACAGGAGAACATGTCTAAGGCCTCAAATGGTCAACTAACCTGTAGCAGTAAAAGTATTCTCAGGAGGTGCTGCTGACTGAAGCTGAAGTCCTTTGCTAAAGCCCCGGTCTCTCCTCTCAGAAACCAGTCTCTTCCTGAAGCTTCTTCCAAGCTGAATCAAACCCCTCAAACATCTAAAGTCATCTTAAGCAGACTCCAGCCTCTCTCTTAGCCAAATGAAACCTCTCTGAAGATTGATTTGTACACCTGTTCAGGATCTCTGCCTCTAAAACCTGACTGGCCCATCTTCCAAACCAGTTTTTTCCAAGACATGATTGGTGCTGGTGCAAGCTTAAACCTAAACTGGTGCCAGTGCAGAGTTGAAAGCTATCTGTCTTTAAAATCAACCCAGTAATCAAAACCAAAATTCTGGTAGTGCATCCAATCCGCCCAGCACTATCTGGTGCTGGAGCTGGCCAGGTAAGTGTACTTGAATGTGCAGTGAAGTTTGAACCTGACCCACTTGTCTTCAACACTGCCATTTTTTCCCTCTCTCTTTGCTCTTTTTCTTGAAACCCAAACCCAGCTACCCTTGCTGATGCCTCTCCACTGAGGGTGATGACAGCTTCAGAGAACCAGGAGCCACAAGGACTCTTCTTGGAGAAGTATAATAAATACAAGTAGGATGTACCCTCAATCTCCAACTCGAGCAGCATTCTATCCAGAAACCACATTGTAAAAACTTAAATTTTTAACATTTTTTCATGATCCAGCTCATCAATAGATATAATAAAGACATTTTAATGAGCCAAAGAATTGAGACTGTAATATGAAAACAAAGTCTCTTGTGCTGCCTTGACATCTTTGAGCTTCACAGTTTCCCGAAGGCTTAAGTTTGCCTGCTCTTACCAAATATATCCCTCACCCAGTGGGGTGTCTCCCCACCTGGCTAGTTCTCCTATCAGCAGGACCCGCTGCACTCCACCTGGTCCTCAGCCTAATAGCATTCACTTCCCTGCCAACCTGCAAAATTATTCAAACAAGCCAATCACATTCTCTCGCAGGAACCAGGGGTTGCCTCATCCTCTTGTAACTACAAAGCCTGCTTCCCACAGACCCTGCTTGTTTAGGCTGCTGCCAGGTGCAACCCAGCCCTATGTCACTTCTTATTAAAAAAAAAAAATCCAGATGAATCAAAAACTTGTAAAAATAAAACCTGTGAAAGCACTAGAATAAACAGGCAAATTTATTTATAAACTTGGAATTGGAATCTTTGTAAACAAGACATGAAAACTAGAGGCAATAGAAAGAATGAACATTCATTTGCCTACATGCAGATACAACATATCTATAAAGAGGGGGTGCATGAAGTCAAAAACCAAGTACATGGTAATATGTGTGTAGTAGGGATGTAAAAAGCAAATTTCCTATGTTTAAAAGACTTTATATATAAATCAGTTTTTAAAAGATAACAATAGAAAAAAGTCAAAGGATATAAATAGGTGATCCATGAGGAAATCAGCATAAAGGTCCTAGTAACATAAAAGAGGCTCAACTTCTTAAAGAAGTATTAACCAAAATATGTGCATTACCATATATCACTTATCTGGAAAAAAATTAAGAGTCATAATACCCAAACTTGGCTACAGTATGTGAAAACAGGAATTTCCAGTTCCTACTAGAACTTCTACTCTAGGAGGGAGGTGTTAATTTATATAATATCTTTGTTTATTTTTAACTAATTAATTAATTTTTAATTGTAATCCCATCGTGTTATATAATATTTGGGGACAGCAGATTGGCTGCAGCTATGAAATTTCTAAATACCCATATGTTGTAACGCAAACATTCATTCCATTGTTAGAAATTTTTCTATGTACATGTATATTCAAAAATATATGCCAAGATAGAGACATCGTTACAACCCTTTGTAATTATAAAAATAAGAAAAAAATCTAAATATCCATCGACAGAAACCAGTTAATAAACTCTGGTGCCTTTATATATATAGATGATCACCTTGTAGAAGCCATGTTGAGTAGTATGTACAGCCTGGTCCCATGCATATTAAAAAAGTATATATACATATAAGTATATACCTAAACACGCATGCACATATGCCCTATATTTCTATTTATACAGGTAAATACACAATTTTTTTTTCTGGAAATACATACAAAGGCAAGAAATGATAGGAGGGGAAATATTTTACTTTACATTTTATACCTTTCTGTGGAGCTAATGTATTTGTTGGCTGGATAGATGAATAGACAAAGAGAGAGAAACAGTGTTCAAAAGAGACTAGCATGTGTAAGGTATAGCAGAAATTACAAACATGTAATAAATGTTCATTTCATCTTCCCTTAAGAGTGAGAGCTGACAATTCTTCTCTAAAGACCATCAAAACTCTAAGTTTTGATGTTTAAGTTCATAAATTTGATTCTTCACATACTTAAAGGCTGTCTGAATTTTAAAATGGAAAATACCTAGGAAGAAGATAAAACAACTAGATTATTCTCATAAATTGATATCTTCTTTACTAAATAGAACCAAATTATTTACATTTTAAACATTTAAAGCTTTTTCTCTTAAATCCTACATACTGGCATACTATGAATACGATTTTTGTTTTAAATTGACTTCCCTCCACCTCCAAGATTATCTTGATTAAATAAAAAAACCAAAACCCAGCACAGGGGAAATCTTTTGATTTTCAAAAGATAGAAATTTTGACTCTGAAAGATGAATCATCTTTGAGTGATTTTTCTACATTAGTTGACTGTATCAGTTCACTCCTGAAAAGATAAGCAAGCTTTGAGACAGGAGGAGCAGCTACAGCAAATGAACAGACACCACCTTGTCTGAAGGAACACTGCCCTGCACTTAGATTCAAGTCATCCTCGTCTGCCCGGACTTTCAGCAGAGCTCACCACCTAGACTAGCCCTCCTTCCTAACCCTGGAGCTCTCTGTGCAGAACCCCAGTCAAATCCCAGAACAAACCCCACCTCCAAGTACTCTTACCATTTTTTAATTGTTAATGTCTCTGGTTTCTTACTCCTGCCACTTAGTATTCCTGCATGTTGCTAAACAGCTGCCATGTTGTTTCCCTGGAGATAGGTTCCTGAATACCCTTACCTATTTCACAGGGCTGTTGTAAAGCTTAATTAATTAATGTTTCCTGAATGCCTTGAGGTTTTCAGATGAAAAGTGCTAGGTTGAAGTGTAGAATCTTATTAAATCTCCAGTCTTTTCCTTGATTGATGCACAGCACCTGGACTTAACTCCTGGTAGACAAGATATGGTCCTGGCCCTCTGCTTTGTCCCCAGACCTTAAATCATGGTGAAACTTTGCTGTACCCACCACTTTAACCCCGACTTCTGAGCAGTGACAGATTATTTAAAATGTCACACAGGGCTACAGGCCAACAGTACATTCTTCTCCTTCAACCACTCTCAGCGTGACTAAGACAGGATGAATTTTCTCATTTCCTTATCACAAGCCACAACATAACCCTATCAGAATCAAGATAGACCTAAAGGATTTTTTCTTCAAAGGATGTGAAAACAAAGGATTTCAGATGAGCAAAAGAGATAATTACAGAGAATAAGAAGCCCAAAAGAACAAAAATGATATATAAGCTACCCAACATCTCTAAAAACTCTGTGAAATGCAAATTAGAGTTAAAAGACCATTACCCATTTGTCCCTCTGGCCAAAGCTTTGCCATTCTGAGTATTAGCAAGGGTATAAAGTCAAGAGCAGTCTTACGAACTTTGGGAATATAAATGGACAAATCACTTGAAAAATAATCTAGTAAAGTTGAACATGTGACAACCCTTATTGTTCATATATTCTACTTCTTGGCAAAGCACCTCCCATATGTGTGCTTAGGAGAAAGTTTAAAATACTATAGACAGCAACCTCAATATGAATTGTAAAATAATGAAAAACATACAAATGTTCATCAACAGTTGACTAAAATGTAAATTATTGTATAATCAAATAAGGAACTAACAGAATGAAGTTAATGAACTGAAGTCATGGCATCAATATAAATAAAGTTTGCAAATACAATGTTGAAGGCCAAAAGGAAGTACCTGTAGAAGGAAAAAAGGAAGTTTCTTCATGATAACATTTATGTGATGGTAAAAACACACAATATAATGCTATGCTAGTTATACTTGTGTTATAAAACACAAGAAAATGCATTAGAATGATAAACTCCAAACTCAAGATGCCCTGGGAGGGCATCTGAGATTCAGGAAAGGCACATGGACAGGGGTTAATTATAGTTAGTTATGTAAATAGTGCTGCAGTAAACAAAGGAGTGCATCACCATGAGAGCAGTGGATTAAAATGTTATGTATAGCCAGGTGTGGTGGCACGCATTTGTTGTCCAAGCTCTGAGAGGCAAGAGGCTTAGGATCACTAGAGTCCGCGGGTTCGAGCCTACCCCAGGCAACATAGCAAGACCTGGTTCTCGAAAAAGCAGCCGGGCATCGTGGCGGGCACCTATAATCCCTGCTGCCTGGGAGGCTAAGGCTGGGGATAGCTTGAGTTTGCGGTACCAAGGCAAGACTTATTCTAAAAAAAAAAAAAAAAAGAGATAAATCTTGCCATTTGCAAAAACAGATGGATCTGAGAGCTTCTGCTAAGTGAAGTAAGTCAGAAGGAGAAAGACAAATAGCAGATGACTTCACTCATATGCAGAATATAGAAGCAGGGGGAAACAACAAAGGATCTGAACAAAACTAAGCCTTAAAAAAATAGAAATGGGACTGGAGAACTTAAAGTTGCTAGAGAGAGAGGACTGAGGGGTTGGGAACAAACTGGGGAGGAGGTTCAATGGCCTAGGGTAAAGGATTATGGAAGCTTGAGTGGTAAGGGTGCAGGATGACATATATCTAAGACGTGTGAACCTATTGTCCTCATTCGATTACAGTGTTATAATCCAAGGTTATCTTAATCAAGAAAAAAAGTATATTATAAATCCATTATTTTTATCTTATTATCACTTATTACATGAAATGCTTCTTAAGAAGCTTTATCTTAATAATTTAATACTAAAGAAAAGACACCAGAAGAACCTTAAGTGTAGGGTGTGGTGGTGCATGTCTGTAATCCAAGCGCTGCGAGGCAAAGAGGCCAGGGATTGCTCAAGTTTGCTGGTTGGAGACTACCCCAGGCAACATAGCAAGACCCGGTCTCAAAAAAAAAAAAAAAAGAACGCTAATGTAAGATTATGGAGAGTAAAAAAGGAAAGGACTTGAAGACATTGAAAACTTAGCACTTCAAGTCCACAAGTCTGGAGGGATACCTGTGGCTTGAATGCACCGTGCTATAATGTTCTTAAGTCACATTCTAAATAGCAATGGGGCAAAAGACACAATTAAGGGATCTAAAGCACAGATACAAATCTGTTATCACATAGCTCATGTTAAATGGTTACTTTAAAGTTTTGTTTGGAACTTTCACTATTTATTTTAAAAAATAAACATTTCGGGTCGGGCATGGTGGCACATGCCTGTAGGTGGTAGCCTAGGAAGTCACAACTGGCACCAGAGATCGCGGTTTGAGTCCTGCTGGGGGCACGTAGCGAGACTTAGTCCCCAAAAAAATAGCTGGGCATGGTGGCGTGTGCCTGTAATCCCAGTTACCTGGGAAGCTGAGGTTAGGGATCGCTTGAGTCCATGGTACCCTGGGAAACGTGAGCCTGCTGTTCCATAGGCAAAAATAGCAAGACCTAGTCTCAATAAATAAATAAATAAATAAATAAATAAATAAATAAACAAACAAACAAACAAACAAACATTTCCCCCAGCCTTAGAGCAGTGATTTCTAATAAAGCTTATGCAAAATATCACATGGAAATCAAACACATAAACTTCTCTTTCTCTGGTCGAAGCTACCATGGGAACCTGTACTCCTAGTGTTTCCCCCTTCTCCTTGGCAGTCACCGAGCTTCTCTGCAGGGCTCTAGGACTTAGCAGAACACAATACAACATCATTGCTTGAAAACAGTTCTTTCCAAAAAATCTACTGCAGAAACAGTGGTGCTGAAAATGTTCTCTATCACTTGGATTTCATGGTTGTACATGTTTGCGATGTGCTATGAACTCTAACACTCTTTACACTCTAACCCAATTTTGAGAGGTTGGTGATACAGACAAAAGGCTCTAAGAAACCCTGCAGTGAAGAAAACTGCTCACCTCTTTTTAACCTAGCATTTCCTGAGCTCAGGGGATGACAAAACAAATCTACTTTTAGCCCGAGGAACACTAAGTGCTCTTTCCATATGCTAATTCTTTCCAAGATAATCAATATTTGGTTCATTTTCAATATAGAACTTACAATTTCTAACAATGTCTATGTATTGCCCAAATCCTTATTTTTCCAATATAACATACAATGTTATATGTGTATATAGAGGATATATTGTATGTGTATATATAACATATAAACATATATGTGCATATGTGTATGTGTATATATATTATATATTTTGTATGTAGATTTTGTTTCCTGCAACTTTATTGCACAGACTTGTTAGTTCTAATAGTTGTGCTTTGTTTTTTGTGGGGGTTTTTTTGTGTGGAATCTTTATGGTTTTCTACAGATAAGATCATGTCATCTACAAACAGAAATAACTTCTTTATTTCTTGCCTGAATACCTTTTATCTATTACATTTCTAAATTTCAAGATATATTACAAAGCAATATAACTAAAATAATACAGTACTGGCATGAAAACATATATAGAGATCAACAAATCAGAAGAGTCCAAAATAAACCCCCATCTACAAAGCTAACTGATCTTTCACATGCCTGCCAAGATACACAGTGGGGAAAGGATAGTCTCTAAATAGCCACATTGAAAAATGGGGTAAGTACTTGAATAAACACTTCTCCAAAGAAGACATCCAAAGGATCAACAGGTATTTGAAAAGATGTTCACTCGCACTAATCACCAGGGAAATACAAAAACCAAAACCACAACAAAACGTCACCTCACACCTACAAGGATGACTCCTATCAAATAAAGAAAAATAAGAAATGTTGATGACAATGGGAAGAATTTAGAACTTTTATCAATTGTTGATGAGTATATAAAATGATGTTACTGCTACAGTTACAGTATGTTACAGTATGTTACAGTATGAAGCCACCTCAGGAAAAAGGAAAGAAAAGGGAAAGAAAATGGAACTATATATGCCCCAGGAACCCCACTTGTAGGTATACATCCAAATGTATTGAAGTCAAGATCTCACAAAGAAATTTGCACTTCCATGTTCATTGCTGCATTAGTCACAATAGCCACAGTGTGGAAACAGCCTCAATGCCCATCAGTGAATGAATGGATCATGAAAATGTGGTATTACATCAGTGGAACATTATTCCATCTCCATTGCTATATGTAACAACACTGATGACCCTTAAGGACATTATGCTAAATATGTCAGTCACAAAAGAATAAATGGCTTGATTCCACTTATTATTCAAACTCATAGACACAGTAAAATGGAAATTTTAAGAGGCTGGGTAGGAAGAAATGAGGATTCACTCAATTGGCCAGATATAGCATCAGTTACACAATATGAGTAATTTCAGAATTGTGCTGTTGTTAAAAATACATTATGAGGGTAGGTATCATATTTAGTATTCTTACCATGAGTAAAAATCATTAAAAAAACTTGCATATTACAGATTAGTTAGCCATTTCATCCTTCAACAAATATAGATGATGATGATAAATATTTTTCCTATAGAGGCAATTTTAGATACAAGGGTGCAAAGATCCATATTTAGTCTTCAAAGAGTTCAAAAAGAATTACATTGACAAAATAAATTTATCAAACATATATTGAAGTTTGGTGAGTTTTAATACTTCTGTAAGACATCTAGGCCCAAAAAGTTGTCAAGCTAATATGCAAAGCATCCAACGTAAATAGGCTAAATTTTTTTAAATTGCTAAAATGTCATAAATCCAAACAAGAACACCAAAATATGTCAAAAGCTGCTCAGCGTATGTGTATAGTTTCCTTTTCAAAGTTCACCCATATCCTGAAATCCCTAAGTAGTAACGTATGTTAACTTTTTAAAGAAATAGGCTTTTAAAATGGCAAATCTGAACCAAGGAGGTGCTGCCAAAGCCAAAATACATTCCAAGGCATTCATTTTGTAGACATTCCATCATAGTTCAGACAGTTAGTCTCAACTCAAGAAAATTCTCATTTTTTTCCCTCCCTAGGCCTAGAGAATTGGCAAATGTATTTGCCAAAGATGGTGGGATTGGGATATTAGAAGGGATTAGTTTCAAAGCAGATACTTTAGATGAATCCACAGCAAATTGGAGGAGAATTTAAAAATAAAAATACAGAAATTACATTGTAGGCCGGGCACGGTGGCTCGTGCTTGTAAGCTTCAGCCTGTGAAGCGGCAGGGGCTAGGGATCGCGGTTCGAGTCCCGCCTGGGGCCCGTAGTGAGACCTGGTTCCAAAAAATAGCTGGGTATGGTGGCGCATGCCTGTAATCCCAGCTACCTGGGAAGCTGAGGCTGGGGATTGCTTGAGTCTGTGGTACCCCGGGCAATGAGAGCCTGCGGTTCCATGGGCAAAAATAGCAAGACCCAGTTTCAAAAAAAAAAAAGAAATTACATTGTAGACACATTTGTTGACTTAGATTTTACTAGACACCATTTGCATTAACTTTGTGATCTATTTTCCACACTTTATGAATTAAGCTAAATACTCTGCCAAGTTCTTAGTTCAAATTGATAGAGCAGTATAAAGGTCAATAAGTGGATCAAGTTGTATTTTGTGCACTTAATTATATTTTATCAGGCACAGTTTGGGAATATAGTAAAAATACTTAATGGGGAAGACAATAACAAAGTATTAGAGTGCAATAAACTGCATTTATATGGCTAATTGCATCAGTTGTGGTGGTGAAGGCTAGTTGAGTAGACCACAGGGATAATGATGAAAATTTCAGAAGAGTTAAAGAAAAATAGTCTAGCTTCTTGAGTTGTGCATGCAAAGATGAAAAAAAAAAAAGAAGAATGTTCATGTCCTGTATATATACCTGCAAGACCAGTCATGTCAAAGAGGAGGTATATTCCAGGAAAAGTGAAAGAGAAAGATAGTCAGAGTGAAACTGAGGTGCAGAACAGTTACCAAACTACAGCAGCAGCCTCTTTTTTAAAGTGGAGTCCTATGGGAACAAAACCACATTTGCAGCTAGTGTATCAACAGAATTGAATAAATGTGACCAGAAAAAGACCTTCAGATCCACAAAGCCTAAAATATTCATCATCTGACCCTTTATAGAAAAATTTTGTCAAGCCTAAGTGTAGAATGTGTATTTAGTCAGAAGGAAGGGAACATAGGTGGGATTCCAAAATTCCAACAGATAAACAACTTTTCTTTACACTATCCCAGTCACACCCAGGTTCCACAGGTTCTTTGGCAAAGGATTGATAATAGAATATCTTTTTAAAAGAGAGAAATTTAGAGTTGATATAGTCAGTAGGAGAAGTTCTAGGATAGGAAAATAATCAGTCATAGAAGACTGATGGAAAATGAGAACAGAAAGCTAACCTAAAGGAAAGGTATCAGTTAAATTGCTTATATCAGAATAGGGTCTTCATTAGAAATAGAAATGAAATGAAAATTCTGAGAAATGTTTCAAAGGATGACTCTAGTCCTGGCAACAGATTAGCTTGGCATAGATGGTATAAGGGCAAGTATTGTAGAGTAGGAGTAAGAGAATGGGTTCTAGCTCCAGTCTGCCATTTACTACCTCTGTGTCTTTAGCAAAAAACACTTTAAGTGTCTCCATTTACTTGTGTAACACTAAGAAATTAGTAGAAATATTAATATGTTCTGTTTGGAAGTACCTTCTTGGATTGTAGGTATGAGAAAGTTCACATATTTACCTCTAACCCTCAAAAAGTCTGCCAGACCCATTTTACAGATAAGAAGACTAAAACTCAGAAAATTCAGGCAACTTGCCTGATACGACACTGCTAGCAAAATAGTATAATGTTTCCAGTTTAAAATTGGTCTCTGCAGGCAGGGGTATGAAGTAGCACAAATACTCAATCTCATATAAAAGTTAGTCACTTCTTTATTTGGGAGGATGGCTATATCATCTTTCTCTAAGACCACCCCTCCCTCTGCCCTTCCAAAAGTGCTCACCAAATGTCCATGTGCTCTTTTATAATTTAACTATGATTTGACCAGTGAGATGTGTGCAGAAACAATGTTAACCACACCATACTTTGTCCCGGGAAGCAGAACCGTAACTGACATGTACACGATTAGGTATCTCCCAATGAACTGGCTTCCTAGGTAAATTATCTCATTTGTCTCTCACAATAAATCAGAACTAGAGTTATTATCATCTGAAACATGACTAAGATGGAAATCTTAGCCATAGCCAGGCTAGGCAATTTGACTCTCTCCCTCAGAGGATACCCTGAGGGTGTCTTCCATTTCTATGTCCCGAGACAGGAACAGTACCTGAAACCGTTCAATGCCCTCTTGTTGAATGAAGTGACTAAGTTTCATTTATAAACAGTCATTAAGCTGGATGCAAATCAGCAGTTCTTGTAAATAATAAAAGTAGTTTGGAAATAATTTACAAGGTTAGCAATTTTACTCCCTTTTTAGTTATGCCATATATTATAATTTTTTCTCTCCTTCATAGCTATTCAGCTTATAAACTGCATGTCCATTTTTTTAATAGAATTACAAAGCAGGGTAAAATTTCTCTCTGTTTCCAACCCATTCTCTTTTCTCACTGGCAACTTTGATGAGAGAGCCAGTCCCACAGCCCCACCCTAAATTTAGTAAATCTGAAACAATGTATTTCGTGTTTCCTTGTCCTGGTGTGGTTTTTATTCTGGTCCATATGGACATTTCTGAATATTAAGGAAACTTAATTGGATCGAATCTTATATCTCAGTATTACAGTAGTAAGCTGGTGAATCTTTGTGCTTATTCTCTGGAACTGGCTTTTTTTTTTTTCACTTCTACTGGAATTTAGTGAGAAAATGGCTTCAATTGGACCAGGCAGCCTTGTGTGATGACAAAAATGAAAATGAATGGTGAAGAAAAAAATCAAAAGGTTTGCTCTTTGAGATATAATTTAGTGTCTGGCAGGAATAATTCAAGAAAATTGTGTCCACTTCCTGATCACATAACTAAACAAACAATGAGGGGGGAAGCCCTGCTGAGAGACATTTTCACATTAAAAGGTGCTAAAAATGGGCTACATCTCCTCACGGCCCTGTTGGAGGCCTTCGTTCAATTTTTAGTCATTTCCTCTCTGTCCCCAGACTGGTAGCAACTGGCAGGGAAGAGAAAAAAACAGGAGACTGCCTTTCTGTGCTGTTCCACTCAGCAATTCAAGGAAAGATTGGAAAAGGGAGAGAACCTTGTCTCTTTCCTTGTCTTGTTATTTTCAGAGGTCACAGGGAGGGAGGCTGAGAGAAAGGGAATAAAGAAAACAAATTTTCTGAGGACTGCTCTTAGGTAAAGACCTAAAATAAGTCAAAATCATACTCAGAGGTTCAATATCGGAGGATGTATGGCAGATCTTCATTGATGTTCAGGTGGTACAAAAAGATGGAAATTAGATGTGCTTAGATATAGAGCATTAGACAGAGCTCTCCTACAAAGCTATCCGTGCTGTCTTGCTGGGTCTTCTGAATAAACATTTGAAAATCATTCAAATGCCAGAGTCCATGGTTAAGAACCTTCAGTATTTATGCTGCCAAAACTTGCACTAGGCAATCATTCCCTTTGCATCAGTGGTATTCATGCAAGAACTGATTTATCAGTTTGTCTGCTAGTGGAAGGCATTCAAAGTAGATGTTGAATACACAAAGGTGGATGAGACTTGCCCTTTGGAATTCATAACTCAGGGCAGAGTTTCTCCCCACGAAGCTACTGACAATTGGGCCAGAACAATACTTAATGAGAGACTGTCCTGTATGTTGTGGCATATTGAGCAATTTAGCAGCTCTCCTGGTCTCTGTGATCTAGAGACCAGTAGTCCTCTGCCTCAGTTGTACTATGAAAATATTGTGACAAGCAGAAACAACTCCAGCCATTCCCAGAATGCCCCCAGAGCTGAGTGGGCAAAATATTACAGCCAGTTGGAACCCACTGGACTAAGGGAGAGAAGGTTCTGTGAACAAATAGCCACACCACAATGAGAAGGGTCAGAGTTCATAGGGAAGAGTATGGGCACACTCAGAGGAGAGCAACTGTATAATTCATAGTGGAGCAGAAGGAAGACAAGTGCCTCTACCTGTATTAGACACCCTCCAGTGACTGGGCATGTAAAAAAAAAAAAAAGGCAGGCAATAATAATAAGCCATAGAAAATACTAACTAAGCAATTTCTATGTGTTGTGAACAGTTCTAAGCAACCTGTAAACATTCACTCCTCTAATCCATGTAACAGCCCAAATAGATAAATTCTATGCCTAGAGAGGTTAATTTGCTTGCACAGGACACAGAGTCAGTACATGGTAGAGGCAAGCTTCAAGTCCAAAGCAGAATGTCTCAATAAAACTACTAAAATAAAAGGTAGTTTGGCCTCATCAAACATTTTTAAATACGAAGAATACAAGGAAACTCAGACACACACGTACATGCACACACACACACACACACACACTGCCAGCGGGAGGAGACAGAGGAAAAGAAAAGCAGGTTGTTTTCTAAACAACAAATTTGCTAAAAAACTAGATCTTAATTATTCCCACCACCAAAAAGAAATTATAATTATGTGACAAGACAGAGGTGCTAGCTAACACTACAATGGCAGTCCTACCTTGATATATAAATTTAACACATCAACACTTGTACACCTTAAACTTACACAATGTAACATCATGTACATTTCAGCTGAAAAGGAAAGGAGAGGAGAGCACCAGGCAAAGAAGGGACAAAAGGAGGCAGTGCTCAACCCCTTTGGGAACTTCTATGTTAACGACAACATCACTACAAGCAAAGCAGGCATGAGCTGCAATTTACATGCAAATTTGTACTTGCAAGGCTTGTAGATATAATCTAGTTTGAACAGTGATTTGCCTGAACACCAAAATAATTCCACACAGTGCAGCCCAAAATCTATACTTCTCAAGTTGGGGTCCCCACAGGGTGGTTGGCAATGTACTAAGGGGGTGTATTGAGCTTTAGGATAATACAGCTTATTTTGGAGTATTCATTTTTCAAAAGTTTTATGTTTTGCAGAAATAGAACAAGTATAGTGTAAATGTTATACAAGTCACTTAGATAAACTCAAAGCTTTCAGGAAATTTCAAACTTGCAGCATCACTTCAGGCTGTACTCCCCAGGTATCTGGGGGTATATTAATTACTCTCCTATTTTCAGATTAAAACCAAGCCAGCCCACATGAACCATGCTATTGAGAAAAGGTTCAAGACAAAGCTATGTGACCAATTAATGGTGTCAGCCTAATAGAGTATCAGCCTACATCAGCATGGAGCACTCCAAAAACATCAGTATTAGGTCTTGAACAAAGATTTCCCCCACAAAGGCCTTGACTTAATTAGAAAGTTCAAGATTTAGCCATGCATGCTATCAACTTTAACTCAGCCCTTTACCTTTGCTCTTCCCTCTACTTCAAAACATTTTCTCCTGAGGTAGCCTTTAAACTCTTTCTCACCCTCTTCATGTCATTAGACAAAAGCCACCTTCTCACTGAGTTGTCTTCTGACTACCCTACTTATACCAAAATTCCTGCCTTCTGCTTAATCCCTTTCTTTAACACCAACTACCATCTAGCAAGCTATCTATTGCAATTTTTCATTTATTTTTGTATGATATATCTTCAGTCGTTAGAAGGTTAGCTTCATGAAAATAGGAATTTTTGTCAGCTTTGTTCCCTAATGATATTGTGGGAATACACCAAGAAATATTTGTGAAATGACTGAACTAATTGCATTACTGAAACCTCACAAAGATTACATCTCTTAATTGTTCTCCTAGGTGTGAGCCCTGCCAATAATATTATATCAAGTTACCTTAGTTCAGTGTCTTCTTTCAGGATACTATAATAAAACACCATAAACTGGATGGCTTAAACAACGGTAGTAGTTTCACACAGCTCTTGAGGGTAGGAGTCAGAGATCAGAGCATTAGTCTGGTTGGATTTAGGTGACAGTCCCTTCTGAGTTGTAGACTGGTATGTTGTTTCTATGTACTCACATGGTAGAGACAGTGAAGTGCTTCCCTTTCTATAATGATACTGATAGCATCATGACCCAATTTCTTCTCATGACTTCATTACTCCTCAAAGACCCTATCTCTTAATATCATCCTGTCAGAATTTAGGGTCTCAACATAATGGCGGTGCAGGTTTACTAACAAGCAGTTTGTAATACCAGGTATTCAGTCACACATATGACTCACTTCCTGAAATTAGTACCATCGCCCATTTTCTAGATGAGGACCTTGAGGGTCAAAAAAGCTAATTTTTTTTACAATGCCTCTGATACTATTTTCTGACTATTTATAATACAATGAGAATATCAAATATACCATCTGCCTGACATATTAGTGCTATATTATTTTTTTAATTTAAATATATATATATTTCACATCATCGTAATCCCTGGGGGTCACCCACCACCTCCCCTCCCTGGCCACTCCAGCTGGTCCCCTCCCCCAGTTGTTTACTTTTGTTTGGTTGTCCAAAAAAAAGGTAATTATTTAAGGTTATAGAATTGGACATTAAATTCAGGACTTATTCCAAACTTATCTGTATATAAACTCAGTATTTTCCTTATAAGAATTTGAAGTAATATTGTTTTTTTTAAATTTTTAATTTATTTATATATAAATTTCACAACATTGTAATCCCAGTGGCTTACCCCCCACCCTCCCCTCGCTTCCCTCCCCCTTTCCCTCCTGCTCAAAGTTGTGCACCTCATTTTGGTGCTTAGCTTGTTTTGACTTTTCCTCAAGTCTTTTGTTTATTTTTTCACTATATCCCATATATTAGTGAAACCATTTTGTTTCTGTCTTTTTTCTTTATGACTTGTTTCTGCTAATATGATTTCTTCTAAGTACATCCATGTTTTTATAAATTCGTTGAATTTGTCAGTTTTAATTGATGAGTAATATTCCATTGTGTATATATACCACATTTTTTTCATCCAGTCATCTGTTTGGGGGCATTTAGGTTGCTTCCATGACCTTGCAATTATAAATTGTGCTGCAGTAAACATC